>JAMAKO010000008.1:1184134-1440392 GCA_023628555.1 Chaetomiaceae sp. R4402
GTGACAGGGCTGGGCGCTTGTGCTTCTTGTCGGTCTGTTGTTGTAATAATGGCGAGGCAGAGCTGCCCGGGGTCGCGTTGAGATCCGGTAGTGTCAGACCCAGCCCCTTGTTCTTCTCGGCCGCTACGCTGCTGCCACTCTTGGATGCGTCTGGGGCAGCCCTGCCGGCGTCCTTCGTTTTTGTGGGGGCGGCTCTACCAGCGCGGCCCTTGTCTACAGGTTTTCCTCTTGGTTTCTTTGCCGGGCTGCCGCTCTTGATCTCGAGATGGGGGAACTGCTTGCGAAGGCTCTCGGCGCTGGTGTCGTTCGGCGTACGGGTGAGATTCATGTGGAACATAGAGTCGACACGATGAAGTACAAAGGCCTTGCGCGAGGGGTCAAATATGAGGACGTAGTTATCGTCGTCGGTAGTGCGGATGCCATTATACTGGTATCTGTCGCCCTGGTCGTCAAAGCCGAGATTGTAGGATTCGTCCTTAGCGGATTGCTTCAGGTGCGCCGTGTCCGGAGCGGTGTCCGACGAGAGTGGAGGCCGGTAGTTGTCTGCGTGTGACCCGAATGTCAGTCACAAGTCGGGGGCTGTTTCAGGGGAAGCATGGGCAAGACAATCAGTCGGGATGTTGGTCCAAGAGGAGGGCGCTCACATCGAATGCCAGTATATGTCTCTTTGGAGGGCTTGCCCAGTAGGGCATCGCTGAGAATAACGGGGTACTGTCCTGCCTTCGTTGGATCCATGATGCCGGGTGTAGCCATCGCGGAAAGCCGTTGCTGCTGTTGCTGCACCTGTGGGTGTTGTTGGGAGTATGAATGGGGGATGGGGGTTGTGGAGGCGGGTGGTGTTGGAAGGACAGGGGATTGATCGATTTGGCAGGCAACTGAACTTAAGGTTCGCAGGGATCTCACCAACTCAGATCCGGGGAAGTGCATCCAGTTACGTAATAATACGCTGGCTTTGGCTGATGTCCCACATTTCCATCTTTGTTCGTAATACGCGACAATAACGCACCATGTACGGTATCAGAACGATACAGCGGCGCACGCGCCAAGCGTGGAACGCTCATACGGTAATAGATACATGTAATCTGTACATGAGTTGGAAGTTACCTGCTTGCTGTGAGGTGAGGGCTGACGTTGAGGCAGTGTGGAGCTTCAACTCCTCGCGGAGAATCATCACCAGAACGACGGCCCTCGCGTAGGCGAATGCAGGATCACTAAACGACCATAGTCTGGAAGAGACGCGAACCATGGATCGAGATTGGTCAGGCACTCTAAAACCTTCAATTCTGCATCTCGTAATTTTTCCTTTGGGGAATCATGTCCCGGGCAGTACTTCAGGATCCGGTGGGCGCGGCAACCCGGAGTTGACAGGATCCGCGTCACATCTTGATCATTGTGACCGATGGTCGCTGACTTCCCATCAGAACGTTGCATTCTCCCTCGTCGAGGTTGCGCGATTAACACACCCACGTTGCTTACGGGCTCTATCTTCTCCAGCCATGGCAGGCCCACCCGGTCAGAACGTCGCGAGAATCGGTTAGCGGTGTCTTGCGTCTTGAGAGCTCGATGCCGGAAGTAGGTACCACGACGCTCTCACCGTTACTGAGTTCAACCTACAAGATGGGTGGGTTTCTCCGTTCCTCGTTCACCAAGCATCTTCAGACGAAATGCACGTCACTATGTCCTGCGACATCCACTTGCGTTAGCCTTCGCGAAAAAACAGGCTGAGGGGGCATGGCCCGGCATTGGCTGTCGTGTAAGGAGTAATCTCGCTCTCATTGAAAGGCGAGCGGTCGATTTCATGCGAGTGCGTGAATCTGGGTCCAAGGGGAAGTTGCTCCTGGTGTGTGTGTGTGTGTGTTCTGAGCCACTGCTTGCCGTGAAGGTTCGAATCATGGCCTGGTACTTGTCATCAGCGGCTCAACGTTCCAAATCCTCATGCTGTGCGGGCCGGTTCGCGTGCTGGCATGGCATTCGAGGTTGGTCAAGACTGCTGGTGGCTGCACAGCTTGCCGCCGCGGCCTACCAACTTGACCTGAACTCTGACGGTGAGGGTTCACACATCCACATGCGCAGCATTGGGCCATCTACTGCCGACAGAGGCTGACACAGCTGAGCTAGCTTCCCTCGAGAGCATATCGAAGAGCATGGCTGAAGACATGTTGACATTCTACTCCGGAGACCAGCCCGGGGGCGTTCCCGGCCTTCTACCCAGACCGTATTATTGTGGGTTTGAAGTCCGCTCCGTTTCGGCCCGACATTTTGCTGACCTCTTACTTCCCTGCTCAGGGTGGGAAGGAGGAGCGCTCATGGGATCTCTGATTGATTACTGGTATTATACAGGCGACACTCAGTGGAATGACGTGGCTCGGAACGGCCTGCTGTTCCAGGTCGGACCCAACAATGACTACATGCCCCCAAACCAGACCATGACCGAGGGCAATGACGACCAGGGCTTCTGGGGCATGGCGGTTATGGCGGCAGCTGAACACGCATTCCCGGACCCGCCTCGGGACAAGCCGCAGTGGCTTGCCCTGGCCCAGGCCGTCTTCAACACGCAGGCGGCCCGCTGGGAAGAGCAAGACTGCAAAGGGGGCCTCCGCTGGCAGATCTTCCCCTGGAACAACGGGTATGACTACAAGAACTCTATCTCGCAGGCCTGCTTCTTCAACCTCGCCGCGCGCCTGGCTCGGTACACGGGTAACCAGTCGTACGCCGACTGGGCCGTGCGGACGTGGGACTGGATGATGGCGTCTGGCCTCCTGAACACTGACAAGTACTACATCTACGACGGCATGCACACTGAGAACTGCTCTCACATCACTCCGTATCAGTGGACGTACAACACGGGCGCCTTCCTCCACGGTGCGGCAGCCATGTACAACTACAGCACCAGCAGCAGCACCAGCGCCGCACAGGCGCGGACCTGGCGCGAGCGCGTTGACGGTCTCCTCCACGGCGCCCTCGTCTTCTTCACCGGCGATCAACACGACATCATGACCGAGGTGGCGTGCGAGACGGTCAACCTGTGCGATCTCGACCAGCAGAGCTTCAAAGCCTACCTGTCCCGCTGGATGGCGGCAACTACCAAGTGGGCGCCCTGGACGTACGGCCGGATCAAGCCGCTGCTGGAGACCTCGGCGGCCGCTGCAGTCTCGACCTGCACGGGCGGCGGCAACGGGCGCATGTGCGGGTTGAAATGGAACACGCGGAAGTGGGATGGCACGACCGGAGTCGGGCAGCAAATGGCAGCCATGGAGGTGGTGTTGGCCAACACGATTCATCAAGCCCGGTCCCCCGTGGCCAACGGGAGCGGGGGGACAAGCATCGGTGATCCCGGTGCCGGCAGCTCGGACTCCGGACGGCGGGCTCCAGAGATGCCCCGCGTCACACCGGCCCAGCGCGCCGGGGCACGCATGCTTACTGCACTGGCGATCCTGGGTTTGGTCGCAGGGAGTGTGTTCGTCTTGGTTGACGAGAACGACCCTCCATCTCCCTCGGCTTGGCTGGCCAGGGTCCGCTTGGTGGTGGGCATGGTGGGCATGGTGGGCAATAGGAGCCGCGGCTGGTTGAAGCCGCAGCGCCAGGCCAGCAGCCAAGCGAAGGAAAAGGGGGTCGAGCGGTCCGAGAGCAAGGCGGCACCGCACGGTCTAGAAAAGGGTGCATCAGCAGATGCCAGTGAACGCACGGTGTCTGGGGCGACGGCGTGCCAAGGGAGGAGGGGTAAGCGGGAAAGCCGGGTCCGTTTCGCGGAGCCGTAAGGGAACGGGAACGGGAACGGGAGGGAGGGAGGAAGGCCGGGCCGGCCGCTTGATCCCGTGCTGCAGCTCCGGGTGGCTACTTAGAAGAGCCGCTTCCCCGAACGCTCTGATCAGGCATTTCACGACCCCAAGCGGTAAAGCCTTCAAGAATAAGCGCTCGCTTCAATGTGCCGTTGGGCGTCATGGCAACTTGTATGCTGGGTCATCACGGCCACACAATGCTCCGGGCTGTTGTGGAGCGGGATTGGATGGGGAGAATGGTGGCGTTCGGCTGCGCCCATAGTTTCCAGGTTGGTATGTTTGCTTGCAGCTTGCATCCCCGCTGTACACAGTACTGTGTACGCACAGCGACAAGGATCATTCCTGCCCTTCATCACAATGTTCTGTGTCGCCCAAGAGCACGGACGACACCAACTTCGCCTTCCTATCGCCCTCCCGCCTTCGCAGTTTATCAATTGACGCAGCTGCCTGCCCGTTGCGGGCATAACTCCGTCCCGACAAGGCGCGACGACGCACAGCTTGACAACACACCTGCCTGCCTGAGGGGTGCTGCCGCGTGCGCGACCATGCATGATCCGTATCCCGTGAGGGCTGCACGATGATCACTTATGTTCTTCCTGTGTTTCCTTACACAAGACCTTCTTGCCTACCTGCACTATCTGCCGGGCACCTATTCACGTACTGCGCTACAAGAGCCAGTCTTGAGCCGGTAGGTATCTCATAACCTGTTGGGGTTACCACAGTACGAGACTATCCCCTCCTCAACCACAGCAACCTGAAGGGTCGTATCTACTCAGAAGTCTCGAGTCGGTTGAGTTCAGACCAGCCCCGGTGTCACAACCTTCGTGCCCTCTTCAACTTTCAACAGTGTCCAGCTCAACTCTGTGCCCTGCCCATGCTCCGAGCAGCTACCTACCTTATGCTCACTTCCGTCATGGGATCCGCCATGCTAGTGGCGCTGAGCGTGTCGCTCTCAGCATGGGGTTTACATCAAGCCTACACTTGGCTCATTGCAGACAGCAACAGCGTGAAACTCTCGCATTACGTACTTCTCTTGGGGCTAGCAGCGGTGGCGATCAAGACCAACATCTCGCTGATCAGCAGCTACCGGTTCCAAACCCGCTCCCGGGCTCTGGGTTGCGGTCCTGTGGCCGTTTACCCGCACAAGGATCCCATCTTGGGCCTAGATGGGTTCTTCGAGGCCATCCGCGCGCTAAATAGCCACAGGCTTCTCGATTTCTACGCCAGCCGCTTCGCGTCGTGCGGCTCTACGCACTACACCATCGTCTTGGGGAGGCCGGTGCTCATGACCAACGAAGTAGAGAACATCAAGACCATCCTGGGCACCAAGATGGAGGACTGGCCGATCGACGGGCCCAGACTCTTCGCCACGCTGCCCGTCCTCGGACCAGACAGCATATTCACCAGCAACGGTGAGGCATGGCACCGGGCGCGAGCCATGCTCAAGCCCGCGTTTGTGCGAGACCAGGTCGCCGACCTCAAGTGCTTCGACCGCCACATCGGCCGCATGCTGGCCGCCATCCCGCCGGACGGCGTCGCGTTCGACATGCAGGGCCTGCTGCTCGACATGACCATGGACTCGTCGACGGACTTCTTGCTGGGGTACTCGACCAAACTGCTGGCCGAAGCCTCGCCCGAGGCGCAGCAGTTCGTCAGCGACTTTGAGTACGCGAGCAGAGAAAGTGCAAAGAGGGCTCGCCTGGGCCCCGTTCTGTACCATCTGCCCCATCCGGCGCTGCGTCGAGCCGTGCGCGGCCTGCGGCAGTATGTCCGCTCTTATCTGAAGAAAGCCGCGGCCGAGACTAGGAAAGGTGGCGTCAGAGATCGAGGCTACGTGTTTCTCGACGAGCTCCTCAAGGCCAACCCGCCTGAGGGCTACACCGTTGACCAGTTACTCTCCGTCCTGATTGCAGGACGTGACACCACGGCCATAGCCATGACGGCAGCTTTCTATTTTCTGGCACGCGATCCGGCCGCGGTCGCAAAGCTGAGGGACGAGATCAATAGCGTGGCCGAGGACGGTCCGACTTGGGAGCAGCTGAGGCACATGAAGTACCTCAACAACGTGATTAGAGAGGGTATGCACTCCTTCCTTTCTGCGAGATCAAAGAAGAGATTCGTACCTTGACCCCTGATGCTGATGCACCCGCAGCGCTGCGTCTGTACGCTCCCGTGGCGACCAACTCGCGAACATCGAACAAGGAAACCATCCTCCCTCGCGGCGGTGGCAAAGACGGCACACAGCCCATTCTCGTCCCCAAAGGGACCTCGGTGCGTTGGTCGCTGCATACCTTGCACCGGAGCAAACACGTCTTTGGGCCCGACGCGGACGAGTTCAGACCGGAGCGATGGGACACTGATTTGCGTGTTAGGTGAGTATTTCTCCTGCTTACAGCTCCGGCGGTGCTGTATCCTCCATGTGCTGACGGCGGCAACCCCCGAAGCTGGGAGTATGTCCCCTTCAGCGGCGGCCCCCGGATCTGCCTGGGCCAGCAGTTTGCACTCACCCAGATCGCGTACACCCTGTTCGGATTCTTCAGGGCTTTTCAGGACATCAAGGCTGAAGACTCTGGGCCACTGCTGGCGCGGACAAACCTCACCATCTCGTTTCCTTATGGCTGTATTGTCAGTGTGAAGCGTGTCTAAGCCCACGCTGTCTTCACGCGACACGAAGTGGGATGGCGCGCTGTTGGGAACTGGCATCAATGAATTCTCCGAGTCCCATGCATGCGATACTCATAGGCAGCACCACATTTTGACCCGCGGGTTGCTGGGTCATCCGGGTAAACAAATACATCTGGGCCCCTATGTTCAGTCGAATGATAAAGTCATGGCTACTGCCCTGGACTAGCCGAAAGGGAACGCCGTGTTTTACCTGGTTTCAACCAGGACTCCCATAGATTACTCGCTTCGAACACTGAGTCTCGGATGGTGCAGCAAATCGAGACGACAAAACGACGAAGTCCTCAGTCCATCTTCAACACCATCGGCCAGGTACAACATGCAACGTAGTAAAAACCCATGGCGATAATCAAGAGAATTTGCGTAGGAAAGATAACAATGCACAACCAACATGAATATCACCAACCCAATGCCCGAGCCAGAATGTCCCATTCCCAAGACTTCCGGAGAAACCGCACTCCGGCGCCATAAACACCCAAGATGCCCAGTGACTCCAAGTCCGAGCCGTGACAACTGAACCCACCAGGCCGCCCTAGTTTCCACTTACCGGTTTGCCTTGGGAAGGTACCTACTCCTGAGGGCCTGCCCAATCGTACCGCCGATGACGCTCATCCGACTGCCCAGCGTCCCGTCCTGCATTCCACTGGCAAGCGCTTCCTCGAGTGCCGACTGGGTAACTGACGCATCTAATATCGCCATTAGCAGCCGCCACTTCTGTGTAAATCCACACACGGTGAGAGTAGAAAGACGAAAGACTCACCATCCAAGTCGCTGAAACTGCTGCCCATGCTAGGCGTCCCGTCACTCCCTTCTCTCGACGCCCCCTTCCCCTTGCTCGTGCCAGCACCAGGCACTCCTCTCCCCGCTAGCTCGGCTGTGCGCCTCGGCGAGAGCGGGCTCTGGGGGGTTTGTTGTTGCTGGCCAGAAGAGACGCGCCGATCGCCAGTCCCTGCCGCACCAGCACCGGCACCAGCCGTTGTCGGCCGCCGCGAGACCTTCGCCGCCGAGCCGACCGGTGAACCCGCGCTCTGCGGGTGGTTCGGCTCGCCGCCGCGCCGCCGCACGGGATCGCGCATGTCGCCGCGCAGTGTTGCGCCCATGTCTTGGCTGCCGCCTGCCACTCCAGGTACAGACCCGCCTTGGCGTTGCTTGAGAGGCAAGAACGCGAGCTCTTCGTCCTCCTCGTCGTCGTCTTCTCTGTCCTCGTTGTCGATGTTGCGGAAGGGCCTGTCGCCGTTGCCGCCGCTCCGAGGGTCTTTGGATTTGGCAAACCGAGGTGGGCGGCGGATGATGCGGCTCTCGACCGGGCTGTCCGACGAGGAGCTGGATGACGAGGAGGTCGATCGCGCCGGGCTCGGTGGGATCTCGGTGTCGTCTACTTGCCGCTCGAGACGCTGCTGTTGCTGAATCGGAGGGTCTGCTAGATAGGAGAGCGGGCGTCGTGGAGGATCACTAGACCTGGTTGCTGTGCCTGGCCTGCTGTTGGATTGGTCTTGCGCGGGGACTGCCGTGTTGGCTAATGAGTTCCGGGTGCTCTCGGGCCTGCTAGGCAGGTGTGACCTAGCCAGTAGTCCGACGGCAGGCCCGCTGAATTCCTCCGCGTTCTTTGAAAGAGGGGTGCCGGCGTCCTTGCGGAAGGACAGCGCTGAAGGGGCTCGACCGGTTCCTGAGCTGGTGCGTCTCATGGGCTCCGCGATTGCCGTGTAAGCTCCGGACGCATCCGCGCCGGGGACGGGTGACGGAGCGTTGGAGCCCCTGGCTGCCGCCGCCTTGAGCATCTGTGCCCTGAGCTGCGACGTGTGGCGCTCTGTCAGGTAGTTGGCCATCTGCAGGAGGAAGTCGACGTTGACATCGAACTGAACGGCACTGGGCACACAGTGTTAGCATGGCGATCCCACCTGCAAAGCCTCCAAACGGACTCACAGCCTGGCCCCTGTGCATCTGGTCAGCAACCGCGCAACTACGCAAACAAATGAGGGAGAAAGAGACACACAATCGACATTGTCCAGA
Organism: Chaetomiaceae sp. R4402; assembly: GCA_023628555.1. Taxonomy (NCBI): domain Eukaryota; kingdom Fungi; phylum Ascomycota; class Sordariomycetes; order Sordariales; family Chaetomiaceae; species Chaetomiaceae sp. R4402. Next base: position 1,192,606 of record JAMAKO010000008.1, read on the forward strand.
GAGACATCGGAGAGAATGCTCCACAGAGCCTCCGACTTCTTATCGCTCCAGTTCACCTAAGACGGAGCAGTCAGCTCAGCGTCCAGCACCACGCAAGACACAGTGCGAAGCTTACTGTCCCGGGGTCGACGAAGTCACCACGGTTGAAAGGCAGCCGTATGTACACATGGTATCGTGGTTCCCGTCGGTCTTCGATGGCTGGTTCAGATCGCTTTCGCCTTATTGCCGCGGGCTCCTCTGACTGCAGCTTCGAGTCCATGGTTGGTGTGTTGGTTGATGAATGATGGAGACAAGGCTGAATGCTGCTGGGATGAGGAAGGTTTGCAGGGGTAGGTATGCGAGGATGGGTGGGTCTTTTGATGGCAACCTTGGCTGCCAGTTACATGGTAATTCAAGTAATCTGTACATACCTGCGTTACGACCTTGGAAACCCACTGCGAGCCTTGGCATTGAAGCTGCCACGCTAAGCTCTCGCCGTTGCTGTTTTCCAGGTTCAAGTTGCTGGGCAGCTCTTGGGCTGTTAATCAGGCTCGTTAAACTATTACACTAGAAAACCGCGTCTGCAACACGTCGGTCTCACTTCAAGGGCCTTCTCATCTGTTCTGTCGCCAAAACTCTCAGCGTCCAGCCTCCATTCCAGCGACTTCCAGCGACATCATCGGTCGCCGTTCTCCGTTCTCTTTTCCCCGTCTCTTTGGCTACGGCATGGCTCCGTTAATTCTTCACAACGTCCCTGACGAGGAGCTTTACGTTGGCGACGACGGCATCAAGCGACCCTATGCCCTGGTCTTTCCGCAGTGCGTACCTATTCTTGGGTTCTTTCGGTTACTGACTCGTTATCAACGCGTCTAACCTGCAACAAACCCCAGGCAGGACGGGTCGCTACGATCGAGGAAGATGACCCACGAGACGGGCTCTTTCGGCAAGTCGACGCGGCGAACGAGATCGAAAACCGCGACGCCGGCCCGGAAGGAAGATCCCACGATAGCAGCAGCGGACAAAGTTTTCAGCAACTGGTTTGCCAATCAGGACCAGAGTGCACCACCAATCCACAATGCGCCGGCGACGGGCCAACGAAGACCGAACCTCCCCCCTTCCTCATCGTCCCAAAACATTGCGCAGGTGCACGACGACGTTGCGCCTCCCTCGCAAACTCGCTTCCACCAGCAGCATGTGCCGACCGAGGTTATCTTGCGCGGGTACCGCTCATCGCTGCAGCAATATGCTGCCGTCAACCACTACGAGCAACTCGCCGGCAGAATATGCGAGGACTATCCACGGGAACCGCCCGTCGAGAGCCGGCGGTACAAGTCAGAGCTGCGCGACCCAGCCTTCACCCGTCGCCGTGCCCTCACACCCGAGGAACGCGCCAAAGTCAACAAGGCCGACAGCGGCGAGCACTGGGTGAAGGTGACGTTTGAGTCACTCGAAGCGGCCGACGCGGCCATCTACGCGTCGCCGCAGGAAATTCTCGGCCACCTCGTCTATGCCGACCCGTACCACGGCATCCCGCCTTCACGCGACGAAGCGATCCCCGATCCGTCGTCCTTCAGAAGCGGGATGCACGAGACAACCCCGCACCGGCGGCACTCGAGGAGTCAGTCCGGCCTGGGAGTCCAACCACCCGGCGGCTTGGACTGGTCTCCTCCGCACTCACAGGTCTCGTCGTCGGCCACTGCGGACACCATGACAGTGGACAGCAGCAACGCGTCATCTAGCACCATCTGGGGGCGGACAGCAACGGGAGGGGACGGCGCTGGCAGTGCGCTTGCGACGCAGCAGAAGCCCGACAACGAGTTCTGCAGAGTCATACCAACCGTGCGCAAAGCAAAGCTCCTCCCCATGGAGCAGGCTCTGCTGCCCGCTCCGTCCCTCGCACAGCGCATCGCAAACCATATCCCCTTCCTCATGTGGTTCAACGGCGCCATGATCGGAAGCGAAGTACCACGGACGGAGTTGGGCGAGTTCGATTGGAACAAAGCAAGCCTGTATTGGAAACTGATGTGGTGGTTGGACTTCTTGCTTGGCTTGTTTGGAGGAGAGATCCGGGATGCCGACAAGGATGACTGAGAGGGGAGATTGACAACGGCTCCGCCGAGAGTCTCTTGGATGTAGGCATGACGCTGCTTCTCTGTAGGACCTCGGTGCATAACGGGAAGACAGCAACAGGCGCACTAGCATTGTCAGGCGTATCTTGCTCTTGTCTCTATGCGGTATGAAACCGCTCAATTTGCGTCCGCACAGCAGCGCCGTTGCATGATCATTACAATGCCCCCTGGACGATGCGTCTTTTGAAGTCCACCGCGCACAGAGTAGTAGCAGGGGTCTGGGTATATGCTCTATCTAGTCCTTCTTGCCGTCCCGGCTTGGTCATGAATCGCTACCTGGGGCGCCCCAACTCTCGTCCCGTTGCGGCGTGTCTCCTTGGCTCGCGCCAGTCTCGTCTTGGTCTCTGTCGTCACTGTCTAACAGTGTCCCCCTCTGGAGATCCTCGCCACGCCATGTGTGTGTCTCCCCGTCATCCGCACCACCTTGATGATCGTCTTCGGCGATATATCCATCATCGTGATCTCTCTTACTGCCATCGCCCTTTTCCACCCCTGGGCCAGAACCCGACAACAACCCACCGATGCGGCTCTCTAAACCGCCGAGCAAATCTTCTGGATTCAGGCTGAGCGGTTGCGGCTGCGGCGAGAACGGCCGCACATTCCTTGACCGGCTCGGCTCGGAAAAGACGCTATCCGTGTCGCGGTCTCGCTCCCTCGCCAGGTCCGACGATATGGCGCCCGCCAGGCTCCGGTACCCGTCCGTGTCCACCAGCAAGCTGTCAGAGCGAGTCTCCTTGCCTGGCCGCAACGTATCCGCTCGGGATGTGTCGGCCAGGATACTCTTCGGTGGTAGGATGCTAAACAGCGTAGCCCCTTCACCAGCGCCAAACCCCGCGCCCCCGTCCACACTTGCCCCCTTTCCCGACCCGGCAAGCGGATCCGTCTCGGCGGCGAACAGGTCAACACCCTTCTCGAGCACATCCTCCAGCCCGCCACCAGTCCACCCTTTCCTCGCCAAGCTCTCAAAGATATCCACCTCGGCGCGGGCAAGGCTACAGCTAGCCTCCACAATCCTGCCGCTCGCCTCCTGGCCCTCACGCAACAGGGTCCGACTGTGCTCGCCATGCAGCACCGTCAGCCCGTCCAGCTTGGCCGTCAGCTCGACCAGGTGGCCCCTAAACCGGGCGACGTCGCGACGGCGCTGGCGGTGCAGCTTAAGGCCTTCCTTCTCGAGCCGGCGGATCTCGCGGCTCTGCGCGGCAACGCCGCGGGTATAGCGCTCATCTTCGTCCTCGACCGCCGCGCGCCACTTGTCTAGATCGTGCAGCAACGGCACCTCGAAGGCGCGGTAGACCGTTTCGGAGAGGATGTGCTGATGGTTGGCGACTAGGTGCTGCAGCCCCGCGACGGTGAGGAGGGGGCCGGCCGTGCAGCAGGCGGCAGACGCGGCGGTAAAGCTGTTGGTCAGCGGTGCGCCGGCGGGCGGGGCGAGCGCGTCGGCGCGGGCTTCCTTGAGGCGGGCGCAGGACTCGAGGGCGGCGCCGAAGGTGGACGCGGCAGTAGAGAGGGAGGCGAGCGCGAGGCGGTAGGCCTTGGCGCTAGCGAGTAGATCGGAATAGGCGGCTTGCGACTGCTCTAGGTCGGCTTTGGTGAGGACGGCGTGGGCGGGGCGCGGCGGGGGAGGCAGCGGAAGCTGGAACTGCGAAAATGGTGGGTTGGCGGTCGAGGCGTACGAGTGGGTTGGGCTTGCAGGTATGGGAGGCAGTTGTGAGGCTGTCGGTGACGGCGGCGAGTTCGCTGCCATTGTTGATATGGTGCGACGTGGGCTATGGCGAGGAGGATGTCGGTTGTTCTTGAGGCCGATCGGAGTTCAATGTTTACTCGATTGCGGTGGGCTGTTGTGCGACTTTGGACGTGGTAAACGAGCCCCACGCCGTCTAGGTCGGAAGCCAGCATACAACAAATGCAGCAAACTGTCTCAGTCCAGAGCTCAATAAAGCATGGCCTCACAAGGCCACCTGTTTGGTTACCTAGGTAGGCAGCGGAGGGAGCAACAAAGTTGACAGCAGTTGCGGCGTACGAGTTCATGTGACACCTGAACAAGAGGAAGCAGAGGCAGCAACGGTTGCTGATAAGATAAAGAACGCGCAGCAAAACCTAGCCACAGCAGCTCAGGCAAGGGGCTCAGGGGTTACCATACCTTACCTATCGGTTTCCCTCATGCTTCAAGTACACCTTTCGTGGTAGACATCAACGAGTAACACCATCAAAACACGGCCAACTTCTCTCGTGCTCCTTACCAGCACGTTAGATGCAAGCCCTCGGCCCCAGCTGGCGACGTGGAATTACCAGGTGTCCTGAATCTAGCGCAAACTCCGAGATCGCCCCGCCAAATGCAAGGTTGTGTAGCCCATATCCCGACTCTAATGCACAAGTACTGCGTAACGCTCCAGCCAGTCCATAAAAAGAGAAGGAAACTTCAGAGTTCAGATTTAGCCTCGGAATTCCCCAACGCCGGCAACCGCTCCCTCAAGAACACCTCGACATCGTCCAACTCCTCCAAGCAGGCCGAATGCGCCATGTCCCTGCAGTCGCCAGTCAGCCAGCCCGCGTGTACGCAAACGGCACAGGGATTCAAAGCGGACTCACTCGTAGAGCTTGAAGGTGGCATTGTAACCCATACCCTTCAACAGGTCGTACGACATCTTGCCCAGCTGGGTGTTCACGACCTGGTCGGAATCACCATGGCCCATGAAGATGGGTGTCTCCTTGTTGAACTCGGGCTTGGGCACCAACTCGGCAAATTTGAGGCTCAGGAGCAGCCAGGACGAGAGCGCCACGATACCCGCCAATTTGACCCGCGCAGTCAGCCCGCTGAAGATGCTCATGGCGCCGCCCTGGCTGAAGCCGCCGATGACGATCCTCTCCGGCGGAATGCCCGCGTCAATCTCCTTCTGGATCAGGTCGTGGAAGTAGGCCTGGCTGAGAAGAACGCCGGCCTCGTCCTCGTTGCGGCGGAGGGACTCCACATTGCCGTCGATTGTGTGCTGACATGTGTGTGTGAGCGACCGCTGCAGCGGAGGCCTATGTGCGCATTGGGGATAGTAAACTCACGATATCGAACCAACCCGGCATTTTCATGCCCCAGTTGCAGGTGATGGGAATCGCCGGGGCGTGAGGCAAGACGAACTTGACCTCGTCAAGGCGTTGTCGCCTCCTCCAGTTCTCGACGGCGCCGCTCCAGCCATGACCAGTATCTCCGAGACCGTGGATGAAGATGACGGTCGCAGTGTGCCGTGCAGTGGCCGGAAAGAGAAGAGGCGGCGCCCTCACGAGTGACGACATGTTTCAGCAAAGAAGCCGCTGCCGGGCCAACAAGGGCAGAGAGAGAGATCTGGTCCACTGAAGCGTTGCTGGCCGCGCGGGGTCCCGTTCGAATCGATTGGACGCTCACTGCATGCAATCGGGTTGTTCTCGGGTAATACGGAAAGAGCGGGGCTTGCGAGTGGTAATTAACGGAATCCTATATAATGTTCAGGGTTAGGGAACACTGTTTCTCGCCTGCCGCGAAATGCCGAATACATAAGGTACCTACGGATACAGCTCCAATTATTAAATGCTTACAAAATGGTCTTTGACGGATTGGGTTGCCGCGCGCGAGAAGCACCCGGGGCGACTGCGTTTCCTCCACTTCCCAGGGCCGAACCAGTTGATGTCGGCCAGCGAGAGCTGTCAGGTGAAGTTAATAAAAGCTGGAGGAGCGCCAGAGGCGTCACACCCTCCGAACATAAAAAGGGGAGACCAACCTGGAACACAGCAGGCAGGCAGGAAAGCAGACCATGCTCGGTTGCTGGACATTGAAACACTCCACCTGGTTCCTGCTGCCCATTCTCATCCTCGGTCTGGCTCTGCTCTGGAATCCATCGTCTCCCCTGGCGCGTAGCCTGCCGTCCCTGGCCAAGCTCAGCAAGCACAGCAAGCACCTGTTCAGATCAGCGTCATCACAGTCCCCCACCATGCCCAAGGCACCCGTGTATTTCTTCAGCCATGGAGGGGTAAATACGTCACGCCGCGCTGCGGGCGACTTTCCGACCACTGCTGACAGTTCTGCTGCAGCCCAATGTTCAATATGACAAGAAACACCCCGTCTATCCCGTCCTCCAGTCGCTCGGAAAGGAGATCACGCTCAAGGTCAAGCCCAAGGCCGTCGTAGTGTTTTCCGCTCACTGGCAAGCCGAGCCCGGCGAGGTGCACCTCAACAATGCCGAAGACACCGACCTCATCTATGAGTGAGTCTGGCAGACACCAACCGACACCCCCCTGTCAACAAACCCCTGAACCAGCCACCCACGCTAACGCAGGGAAACAACCAACCCCCACTGCAGCTTCTACGGCTTCCCCCCTGAGTACTACAAGGCTACATTTCCCAGCAAGGGCAGTCCTGCGCTGGCCTCTCAGATCCTGTCGCTGCTGTCCGGCGCCGGCATCAAGGCAAAGGGCCTCAAGCGCGGTCTGGACCACGGCGTGTTCTCGGGCTTCAACGTGGCCTTCGACCCAAAGGAGAACCCGCTGGAGTGTCCGCTCGTGCAAGTCTCGCTGTTCAACAACGAGGACCCCGACGCGCACTACCGGCTCGGCCAGGCCGTCGCCACGCTGCGCGACGAGAACATCGTCGTTATCGGGACCGGCATGAGCGTGCACAACCTGCGAGACCTGCGCTTCGCCATGGGCAGTCCCACGCCGATGCCATACGCCGTGTCGTTTGACAACGCGCTGAAGGAAGCCGTTGAGGCGGGCCCGGCCGTGAGGCAGGAGCGCATGGCGGCCGTCACGAAGCGGCCCGATGCGAAGCAGGCGCACCCGTGGATGGATCATCTCATGCCCGTGTATGTCGCTGCAGGCGCGGCTGGGGAGGATAAGGGCGTGCAGCTGTGGACACTCCATGAAGGGAGCATGGCGTGGTCGCAGTTCCGTTTCGGTCAGGTTCCCGCATGAGCTACACACTCTTTCTCGGGTTGAATACCAGTTCGTTTATCTGTTGTTTGAATAGGTGTTGCAATGTACCGCGAGACGAGACAGCACAAGAACCAGCTATGCATCCCGCTGAGTCAAGCCCCTGATGGCTTCAACAGTCATGAATCCCTCATTCACCCACCACCATTCCATGCACTCAGCTTCTTTCTTACCCAGTGCAGCTATATAGAACAAGCAATGAGTCCAGTAAAGCGCAACGTCTTGCCACTACCAGATCTTCATGGGTGACCCCACGTGTGCATCTCCACGACATCGCCCGCCAGTTGCAGCGCATTATACTTAATGATTATCGTCCCCGGCCACAGCATGCCGGCTACCTCCCCCAATCGGTGGTCCCACGTTCCGAAGCCACAACGGTGTCATCCATCATGTCCGAGATATCGCCCAAGAGCAAGCTCGCCAAGACGGACACGGCACCAAAGGCAACGCTGCAGTAGTACGCCCAGGGGTAAGCATTTGCGTACGCCTGCTGGCCCGACGCCACAATTTCGGCCCAAATGCTCTCATTGATTCCCGGCAGCTCCCGTATCTCGTTGATCATCGACGCGCCTGTCAGCTGGATGATCTCGCCCACCGTTCCAGGGTCTGTCACGCCGGTCCGTGCGCACGCGGCGCCGACGAGCACCGGCAGTTCCAGGCCGAGCTGGTGGGAGAACACGTTGAAGTACACGGCATACCCGACGGCGCCTCCGACGATGCGGGCGGCGATGGTCAGCGCCGTGACCGTTGCAATCACGTCGCCCGGGCAGAGGATGGTGGCGACGGTCGAGACGGGGATCGTGATGCCGCCGACGCCGAGACCGGCCGTGAACAGGATTGCGTACACGGCCTGGATGTTGTCGACCGTGGCGAGTGAGAGGCAGCCGCAGCCGACCGTCATGAGCACCGAGGCGCCAAAGATAAGCCACCTAATCTGACCGCGGAATTTGGACAGAAGGACGAGCGAGATGACGCAGCCGCCGAAGACGCCGAAGGCAAACGGCATGCCCCTGATTCCCACGCCGATAGGGCTGTGTGCCGGTTAGCATGCCCACTCAAAACTTGATCGGGATGGAAAGAAAACTTACTTGTGTCCATACACATTATACGCTTCGGGAGGCCAAAGAAGCAGCACGGAGAAGAAGTTGGCGCCCGAGACGAAGGTGATAATCATAGTAAGAGCGAGATTCCGGGGTGACTTGCTGAGATTTCGAGGGATCATGGGGCTTCCCGCACCCCATCGCTCCCAGGCCACGAAAACGATAACGAAGAAGAGGCCGAAGACCAGTGGGATCAGCGTATGGGCACTCGCCCAAACAAACTGGCTGCCTGTCAGCAACCTAGCACCGTGCCGAAAGCGGGCATAACCCACTCACCTGATAGCCCCCTCCCAAGAGCCCAACCTCCAACCCAGCGAGTCCTACGATGGACAGCAAGCCGCCCACGAAATCGGTCCTCCTCAGCAGCCGCATCCTCTGCGCCCAGCCCCGCAGCGTGGTGCGCGGCGGTGGGAAGTAGCAGAACAGCGTCATGGCCAGCCCGGCCATTGCCCAGCCCGCGGTCACGACCGAGATGTACCGCCAGGTTGCGTAGAAGGAGATCAGCTGGGCAAACATGGCGGAGGGCAGAAATGGGAGGATTGTCAGCACCATGCCGGCGATGTAATATCCGCGGCGGGAGAGCGGCACCAGCTCGGCGGTGCCCGCAAGCGCCGTGAGCTCGTTAATACCGCTGCCAACCCCCGTGATGGCCATGCCAGCTGGGCGAGTCAGAGGACGCTCATATGGTCATCAAGAAAGGGTTGTGCTGCTTACCGATAAACATGTCCATGCCCTGCGCCGCGCCGCAGATCCCCTGACCCAATATGATAGTCACGTTGCCAATGATGGCGACGTAGCGGCGGCCCATGAGATCGGACAGGGCGCCCACAAAGGGCGAGACGGCGGCCGTCGCGAGGAGGTGGGCTGTGACAAACCACACCCAGTAAGTCACGCCGCCGAGGTCGCGGTAGATGTAGACCGGGGCACCAGCTGACGGCGTTAGTGGCCATGGCGGAAGAGAAGTTGACGACTGGAGCCGGGTCGGGCAACTTACCGAACAGATACAGAGGAGCTTGCGCGCTCGTCCACATCAGCGCGAGCGCCGCCAGGGCCGTCCACCGGGAAATGTCACCGTTGTCACCGCGCTGGGAATGGAATTTTCAGTTGGTTAGTTGAGCGAACAAAGTCGGGTCTAGCACCCACGAGGAAGCCAAAGAAAACAGACTGAGGCTTAACCCACCGCGCGCTGCTGGCCCTCCCCGCCGTCGTCTTCTTCCAAACGGCCGCCTTCATACAGCACCGTGTCCCCCGGCATGCTGACGCTGAGCTCCCAAGCGCCATTGTGGTGAACCTGGTCGTCGGAAACGCCGGCCTCCTTGGCCGGGGGTTGGCGACGGGGGGGCTGGAGCGGAGGCATTGGGGAGGGAGGGGGGAGGGCGGCGGGGGTGTTTCCGACTTGATCTCTTTCTTCTCTTTGCGCTGGTTTCGGATTTTCTTTCCTCTCCTTGAGGCTCGGCCGTAAGTTTCCACGCCTGTACTCAAACCACGATGAAAATACCCCGGGGAGAGTCTGCCTGTCTTCAGATCGTGTAATCGGTTAGGAAAACTAGAATAGATTGACTTTGGCGCTGCTGTGTAATGGCCCGGCCGACGCCACTCTGTTGCTGACCGGTCTGAAATGCGGAACAAAATTCAGCATGTGGCAGGAGAGGTAACTTATATGTGAGAGTGTATCTGTTTGAGGGGAAAGGTTTGCGTGAGATGAGATGAGACGAGAAGGGACAGGCCAGGTTAGGTTATTCTTCAAATCGCTTGCTCCTGGCGCCGCTTTAGCCCGAGTTGTTGGTTCCCAGAAAGAACAGCACGGTCCAGAACACGGCGTCATTGCGGGCAGTCATATCGAACTCTGGGGTCGGTGCCGAAAAGCACCCTACTGGAAACCAGGTTTATGGGCTTGGACGGAGCACGCCTCAAGGTCAGGCAGCAGCATGTCTCAGCTCTGCCTGTCATTGGCGAATGGAGGTCTCGATTATCGAGGAGCTCCGAGCTGCATACAGCTGCTGCGGGCTATTGACAAGACCCGGGAGTCACCGTGTGGAATAGCCTGCACTTGCCCTTCGGCGCGGATGCTTTGACGTTTCCGCGCCTGACCGCCGCATGTCGCACTCGAGCAAGTGCTCTCCATCACGAGGAACTCCTACTGCGCTACGCCTGATTCCACATCCTATGGGATCAAGCTACCAGTGCTAACTCGCCGAAGCAGTCCCGATGGGGACGGCCGTGTCACATCACATCATTGCGAGACCACCCGAACGCCTCGAGCTAGTCCACGAGGAGCCTGCCTTCGAGCCCAGGTTGCTGACGACAATGAGCAAGCCGTGAGCTTGGAGCGGCAAGAATGGTGGGAGACTTGGAAGCGGTGACGGATTGAATCGCAATGCTGCAGTTTTCTGTCCCAGGTCGGAACGCGCCCGTTGTCCTTTCGGAGCGGCAGAAACCCGCGACGGACCGCAGCAGCAGAGCTGCGGTTGGTGGCACTTGAGCATGCCGGACGACATCCCCACTGGCGTTCGTGACACAGCAGGGCGAGATGGCGCCGGTACGTGCGAGAGAGCCGGGAAATTTTGCAGATTGGATGGCCCCCATTCGAGCTTGATATAACCCCGGAAGTGTTGCTGGCACTGAAGGAGTGGGATGTCTCCCGATTGAACCCCCGAGTCCCGAGATCCCAGCAGTTTAGTTCTGCACGTCAAGCGGAGCTGAAACCTGAGCGCCTCTTTCCCCCAACAGGCGGAGAGCAGTGAAGAGCTGGAGTGAGCCCGAAGTAACAAGGAAGAGGTGACCATGTTGCGCCGCAAAGCGACCGAACCCGGGTGGTTGCACACGGCGTCCGGGGAGCTGTTCCTCACGAACAGAAGGCTACACTCGGCGCTCATGGCAGCACCAACAACACCTTCTTGCGCATGCCCGGAGATTTCCACGGCAGACGTAGTCGCTCCTCTTTAGTACACCTCGGTCCGAGCCTGGATATGTAGCTGCAGCATTGGGGCGAAGCTGTTGGGCTGCTTGTCGCCTGGCTTCATCAGCATGTGTTCGATAGAAGTGCCCACCTCCCACTTCCAGGTACTTAGCATATAAGCCGCTTCCAAGACGACAGAGAGGGAAGCTAACCTGGGCACAAGTTTGCAAGTCTTGTCTTCGGGAAGATTCTTTCATTGACCGGCCTGCCGAATAACGCCGCGTGCCCCTGCCCTAAGTGTCGGTATGGTCGACACCCAGGTGAACAGGGGGAGGCGAACGCCGGGCCCAATGTCCTGTACAGCCCCAAGAATCATCCCCAGAGCGCCGTGAATTCACATGGGGGAGGGTGGTTTCAAGGTTTAAGGGTACGTGCGTAAGCGGGCGGCCAGGGGGTCCGGATCGGAGGTAGAGCAGAAAGTGGCCGGTCTCCAATTCTACTCCAAGTTAGCGACTCAAAAACTCGCGGAGCGAGCCGTTCTTCAGCCGTTGCCGGGGTAGGATCACTTCGCCAATAGAGCGTTCGAGGCTTGACCAGAGCGAACACACGGACAGGTCTGAATGGTCATGAAGTTGTCAAGGAGTTCGATTATATCGAGCAATGCCGCCCATCGCATAGAGACAATAGAAAGGTGGCCAGTCCATGACCTGCAGCTGACTGTCCCTTCCACAGTCCCAGTCAGGAAAACGTTGAAGAAACAGGGAGACGCAAAGAAAGCATGCGCACTTGAAACGCTGGCTCGCTCAGCAGAGCACTTGGTATCCGAGCAGTTAGCATTTAGTACAATCCACCGTGGTATCCCGCCGCCGCAAACGCCGTCGACTCCAGATTCCCCAGCTTCCGTTCTCCTCCCCAACACTTCCAGATAGCACCTCATAGGGCCCCCCCATCAATCCCAACCCCATCCTTTTTCTTCTTGAAACCCACAAACACACCTCTCACAGAGCATAGTTTTCCGTGTGCAAGAAGATCTCCTCAAGCATATCATCCCCCCAAATCTCCGCCTGCAGACGCGCCACCGTGTTCGCAACACCAACGCGCATGGCCGGCGGGCCGCACACAAACACAGCGGTGCGGCGGCCGAGGATGCCCCGGCCGTCGGCGCCGCCCGTGGCCCACTCGCGGAGCATGTAGCCGAGGTCCGGGCGGCCGTACTCGACGCTCCAGCCGCCGTCAATCTCGTGCGGAACGGGGAAGGCGAACCGCATCAGCGAGCGTTGGAACTCGGTCGGCGTCTCCGGGAACCCAAACTCGAATCCGGACGGCGGGCCGAACGTGCTGGTCGGCCGCGGCCGCGCGAACGCGCCCACGTCGGTGCGCAGGTGCGCGAGTTCGGGGGGCTGCACGGGCGCCGAGCCGCCGTTGTGGCCGTCCTGGTTGACCCACTCGCCCTCTTCTTCTTCCGGTTGTCCTTGATGTTGTTGTTGTAGTTGTTGTAGTTCGTGCGCGACTTTCACGTCGCTTGGGTACTCGCCGCCCGCGTGGCTCGTACGAGGTTCTGCCTCGACGAGAATCTGGCTGTAGCGCTGTTTCCCCGCTGGCGGGGCGTAGTTGAAATGAGGAGTGCCATCGCCGCGAGGGCCCAGTGGCGGGAAGTGGAACTCGCCGTCGTCCTTCTTCTGATGTGCGATCCCGTGTTTGCCTCCCTCGGAAGCGGCTGGCTCGATGGTCTTGGACTCACTGTTGCGACCCTCGAGTTTCCGAAGCGTCTCCTCCGCCGGTGACAAGCCTGTCTTGTTGGGTGGCGGACCGGGTGGTGGCGGAGGGAGGGCGTGTGGTTGTAAGTACTTCTGCTGCGGTAACGCGGTGATGCGATCCTCGTCCTCGCGCCGCAGTTCGCGCTCCTTGTCCGGATCACCCTGCGCCTCAGCCATAATCAGCGCGCTGTTGCGCTTGCTCGCGATGCCCGCCACAAACCCGTCCAACTTGTCGTGAAACATGTTGCTTAGCGGTCGAGGCGCCCGGCCTTGATGTGCAGCTGGGTTGGCCTTGGGCCTCACCGCTGCCGTGACAAAGAACTTGCAGGTGACGCTCTCGGGCGGCGCGGCCTCGCGGCAGATGCGCAGCTCCTCGCGGAACCAGTCCATGGCCTCTAGCCGCTTCAGCGCCCACACCACCACGATTTTCTTTGTGATGGCCTTCCCATCTCGCATGCGCTTGATCAGGTTCAACAACTGTGACATCAGCGATGTGATACCGCTGCCGCCTGCGATCAGGATGCAGGTGTCAAACGCCGCCAGCTCGCGGCGCATCCCGCCGTAAGGGCCATCAAGGAAGGCGCGGTAGGTATGGAAGGGCCCCTTCTCGATGGCTGTGTCGAGCACCTTGCGCGTGAAACCGCCGTACGGACGGAAGACGAGGACGCAGTCGCGGTACTCCTCGCCGTACTCCGAAGGGAAATCCTCGCTGCAGAGAGAAGAGATGGTGAACGGGTGGTTCTCGACCAGGGAGATGCCCGGCATGCGCAGGTAGACGTATTGGCCCGGTTTCCACCGCATTTGGGTCGGAATGGTGACCTTGATTGCATTTTCCGTCATGATGTTGATGGCGGCCTCGTCTCCGATGAGGAACGACATGCGCCACGGCTTCGCCCAGTTCAGATTGAAGACGCGGAAGACATTGCAAATCACGATGACGCCGATCGAGGCGTACAAGTAGCCCCATGACATGAGAAAGTTCTTGGTGTGCCAGAAGAGCACGCCAAGGTAGACGTAGCCGACAGGGGCGTGAAGCGCCGCGAAGAGCTCGTACGCCTTCCGGCGGATGAGGGGCAGCGAGCCCACGCAAAGCCAGCCGAGAGGGACGATGCAGGCAATGCCAGAGCCATAGATCATTCCGCTTCCCGGGGGGAACAGCGCGCCGAACACCTGCATGCCGCCGTCTTCCCATACCGGTTGGATGTAGAACGGGACCATGTGAAGTAGGCTGAGAAACAGGCAAAGGTAGCTCAGCCAGCGGTGAAAGACGTTGAGGCGCTCAGGTCCGATGCCAGTGACCAATGTCAAGATGTTCGCCTTGGTGCTCGTCGCAAAGATCCAGGGGGTCATGGCCACGGCAATCATGCCGGAACGGATGGCAAGCGGCGGCGACCCAAACTGGATGCTCTGCCAGTAAAGCGGCTGCAGCAAAAAGCAGTAGACCGTCACGAACGCGAGGGCGATGAAGGCGCAACCCAGCACGGCCAGCGACGAGAAGGTGAACCGGTGCTTCCGCCAGACGATGTCGGGAATCGGGCGGTAAAAGACCCATCTGAAGAGGGCCAGGGTGTCGTTGACGAAGCCGACGGACGAGAAGTGCGCCTTCGGCTTGAAGGCCTTCTTCTCGACCGCCGGCTCATCGGGGAAGAAGTGCCGGTTCGACTCGGACGTCGTCACGCCCGTCGCCAGCGCTGCGGACCTGTCCCACCCGGGATCCAGAGAGTACAGTGTCTGGAAGTGCTGCTCCATTTCCTGCTTGTAGATGGCCTGCCGGATCTTGTCCTGCCAGTAGTGCCATACCCTCACCAACACCGCCAGGCCGCCGAGCGCAATCGCAAAATAGGTCCAACCCAGCCCGTACTTTCCGGACTGCGACCATGGGTCCACCGTGAGAGCCTGCACCAGACCGGCAGGACTGTTCGGCAGGAGCGGGATCGATATGCGTTTGGCAAGTTGCGCCAGAGACCGAGATGAAGCGTCGGCGGCGCTCCGTAGCGCCGGTCGGACGAGGGAAGCCATCCGGACGTGTTGTGGCCCGGCGCCCCCGAGCACCGACGCAGTGGTTCCGACCAAGCACCGGCCTCCTTGTCACACCCTGCCTGCCCCGCGATGCCGGAGGGATGGGCACAGCGTGCACGAGCTGGCTGCCGAAGCGTGTTGTCGACAGGTCGCGAAACGACAGATGCCGGACTACCCAGTTCGGTAGCAGTCAGACAACATGGATGGTGCCCAGCAGGGCCATTAAGATGCGAACCCGGGACAAGCGGACGGATGGTCGCCCGGAAGTGCCGTCGGTGTCACGCGGGGTAGAGGTGCGGAGATAGGGGCGGCGACGGCGACGTCGACGGTGTCTCTGACGTCGAACAGCGAGTTCGCTCAGTTCTGACGGAAGCAAGTCGGTCAGGGAGAGTGCAGGGTAACGGCTCCTGCAGGTATGTACAGATATGTACGTCTGTGCCGTGGGCAGCCCGGTCGGCGAGGTTGCAAGCTGCAAGCAAGTGACACGCCAAGCTCCAGCGGTTGGAGGGGGCGCTTTTAATATTGGACACCCACACTGCACGGCTGCAGATGCATCACACGGGTGACGGGATCGAGCGAGTGTCGATATCTAGGCACTAGTCAACTAGCGACTCCGCGGGACAGTCGGCACCCCCATTCACAGTAGCATCGTCATTCTTCGGGAGACCTGCACAAGCGGGCGCTAGGCCTGGGGGCCTTGCAGGTTCGGGGCGCGGAAGGGGAGAGGTTCGCCAACTGGGGCGAGAGGTCGACCTTGATCGGAGTGATCTGCAAGACCTCTCTCGAATCTCGGCAGGTGGTCTCGGGGCCCCCCTGTGGTTGCACAAAGCCAAGCACGCGCAGCTTGCAACGTGCGCGCACGGGAGCCGGATGCTGTGACCGCAACTTCGCTGCAAGCCTCACGGGGAGACAGACGACAGCTTGGAACTTGCCGGTGTTCCAGTTGAAGTATTCTGCAAACGAGACCGAGTTGAGCGAAGACGGACTGGTCGCACGAGAGTTGGTTGGTAAAAGCATCCGCCCCGGGCGCTCATTGAACTCCCAGATGTCGCGGGTAACTGTCTCCAAACCAGGTACCGTGGACGATAGGGAGTACGGAGTACTGTGGCACAGTGTGCAAGAGAGAATCACCGCCCTGCCCCATGAATTTCGACACCCCCTCCCTTCCCAGCATTCAGCCAGTTGGACGCCGCAATCTCTGGGAAACGCGATGGGAAGAACGGCGAGGAGGGGCCGAATGGCGACCGACAATGTGACCCGTTGCGTGCATGCGAGTGGCACCGCGAATGGGAGTCGTGCATTGCCCGCACGAGCGCCGCGCCCCCCCAGCGGCCGGCCTGAGGAACTTGTCCATGCGAGGAGGCCGGCCGCCAACGACAGGCGGTCGTTGCCTTCAACCCGCATTGGTGCATTGGTGCATCGGGGGGTGATGATAAAGTTGCGGACCAGCGAATGGTGGCCGAGTTGGAAGCCTGGCGATGCATGCCGGGGGAAAAGAAGGACGGGCTACTGTGGGGCGTTTTAGGCGTGGGCGGCAAGGACGGCTCACTGATTGGCTTGCCAGCATTTGCGTTTCCTCAGTTTCCCCTGTCCCTGCCGTGACTGCTGCAGGGGCCTCGGATCTGAATCCCCGGACGGGCCTGTCTTCGCTGTGTCGAGGCCCTGTGAGGGGCACTGGCTCGACTGGGCACCATGGGCGGGCAAGTCGGCTTAGGAAGGGAAGGGCCTGCGTCGGACCGCCTGAACGACATGGCATGCAGCCGAAACACTTTGTTGCTGGATGCTACCATCACCTCAACGTCGTGCAACATGCGGCTGCGCGGCCAAGTGTGCGATGATTCACGAACATGACCAGTCCGGTGCTCGAGCCAGCTCCGGCACACTGGGTCGGCCGTCCCCGTAGCCGCCGTGATCATTGTGCCTAGAGCGCTGAGAAGCGCCGTAGCTCGCAGGACAACGCATGTCCTGGTTCACCTGGGTGACACAACTGGCTACAATTCCATCATGGACCCTTGGCAGCTCCCCATAGCTAACATGACTCAATCAGGTACTAGGTAGGGATGGGAGGGAAGGTAGATTCAGTTTGCATACAGCCTCGCCCGGTGGCCATCCAACGACAAACCGCCAACATCCGCACTGAGCTTCCGTCCTTGTACCATCTCAGCCATGACAATGCCGGTGCCAAGACTCATTGCTATACCCCACGGCCCGTGACCGGCCGCCACAAACACCCCGCCGCCACCCGATCCCGTCGTCGTGCCGGCACCGAGATCCCGGTCCTCGATCCTCGAGACAATCGGCGTTCCCCACGGCGTCACAGGCCGGAAACACAAACCCTCCCGCACGACTTCCAAGTCGTTCTCCGCCCCGGACCCCCCAACCCCGAGGATCTCCGTGGCCGCCTGCCGCAACCGCTCCATGCTGTCGCTCTCCGGCACCGCCTTTCCCGCCGTCGCGTCCGGAAGCGGGAGCGTGGCCGAGTTCAGGCCGGCGAAATAGACGTGACCTCCCAGCCGAGCAAACATCTCAGGGCAGAAGCCGCCGTCGTGCGTGGTGTAAACGGCATGGCATCCGTTGCTCTCCAGCCCAGCGTGCCACCGCGGTGTCTTCAACACCAGCGAGTGTCCCGCCAGACTCCGGATCGGGAGGTCGATTTCCGACTCCGGGAACAACGTCCGAAACACCTGGCCTGTCCAACACCCCGCCGTGATAATGAGCCGCACGCAAGGTAGCTCCGTCACGGCGGAGCACTCGGTGTCCGCGATGCTGATGCCCGTCAGCTCGTTCTTCCCGTCCTTTCCCACAGAGATCGGTTTGGCAGGATGATGCAGCCTCACGCCACGCTTGGCGCATTCCTGCAGGAGGAACCGGCACAGCAGAAGGGGGTCGACCTGGGCCGTCGTTTCCTCATCGCTGATGAGCTCCATATGGTCGCCGTCTCGCCTTCGCAGCCATGCCGGCGTTTTCCCAGCCGGGCAGTCGACGACCACGGGTGCTGCGTCGGCGCGGCTGGTGCCATCGCGTAGCCAGTCATCGCCGCGCTTCTGAGAGTCGCGTGCTGCGGCCGATGCCGCATAGCTGACACACGTGGACGGCGAGTAGCCCCATTTCTCTCTCCCGCCGTGCTCGTGAGCGAGGCGGCGGTGTTCCTCGAAGCTGAGTACGCCGAGGGCCGACACGGACGGGGAGAACCAGTCCTTGGCGAGGAACCCGCCCGCATAGCCAGACGCGGAGGAGAATAGCTCGGGAGACGGCTCGATCAAGTGAATGTTCTGTGCTTCCTCGTGCTGGGAAAGGTAGTATGCGGTAGAGAGGCCGATGATACCCGCGCCGAGAATAACTGTGTGAGGAGCAGGAGCCATGGCGGTTGCGAGGCGAACTGCTATCCTTAAGAGACGATACCGTGTATGTGGCGTATTTCAAAGTGCACCGAAGACAGAGAACGAACCGGTAGTTGGAAACAGAAGCGACTGCTCATTACTACCTACCTAGGAACTTATAGCGGCTATTCCATCTCCACCAAGAAGACATCCGCTTGAACGGCTTCGATGGAGACATATCAACAAATGGGGTGAAGTGAGTGCTATGGGGAAAGGGGGAACCGGCACGCCCTTGGATAGGCTGATAGTGCTTTCCCCCGCTCCCCACATGGAGGGGCTTCGAAACTCGGTGTGAAATGGGAAGCTCGAAAAACAAACAGCTTGTCGTCATTTCGCAAGCGCAGGAGCTACAACCCTCCAGCCAAGACACCAACTTCGCTCGAAGCTCAGTGTCCCTGGCCGAGAGATGACATCAAAGGTGATCATAGTCACCGGCGCAAGCCGCGGCATCGGCCTCGCTGTCGCCAAGAGCCTGTTGGCGGCATCCCACCGCGTCGTGCTCGTTTCCAGGTCCGCGGAGCAGCTCGAGGAACTGAAGACAAGCTCTCCTTCGCAGGTCGCATATCTCGCGGCTGACATGACCATTTCCGATGTGAGTAGCGCCCCCCGGCGTTGCCTCCCTCTTCGGGGCCCCTGACCCCGGACAACTCACTAACGTCCGCGTAAGACCGCAAGCAAAGTCACAGAACTCGCCATTCGCACCTTTGGCAAGCTGGACGGAGTCGTGGTCAACCATGGCGTGCTGTCTCCTATGGCCCGCCTCGAGGATGCTTCGGTTGAAGAATGGAGAAAACTCTACGAGGCAAACTTGTTCAGCGCACTTGCACTGGTTAGTCGAAAGGCTCCGCCGCCCCAGGTCTCTGAGCCCGAACCGCCCATTGACATAAGACATAGGTGAAGGAAACAATCCCGCACGTCCGAGCTTCCAAGGGTCAGATCATATTCGTCTCCTCAGGCGCGGCCACCAGTGCTTATACCTCGTGGGGCGCGTACGGATCCTCCAAGGCGGCTTTGAACTCGCTCGCCCGGCATGTTGCTGTTGAGGAGCCCAATATTACCACGGTTGCTGTCAGCCCAGGCCGCGTGGATACTGATATGCAGAAAGAGCTGCGGGAGAAAGGCGCAGCAATGTCGAAGAAGGATTACGAAACTTTCAAGTCCGACTTCGAGGAAGGAAGGCTGGTCAGGCCCGAGCTTTCCGGTGGTGTCATCGCAAAGCTAGCCGCTGATGCCGAACAGGAGCTCTCTGGCAAATACTTTAAGTAAGTGACTGACCCGCGGAGCGCGTTCAAGTCGTGTCGGTGGGTGTCGGCTCGGGACCAGACCGCTAACAGCTGCTAGGTGGGATGCGCCAGAGCTGGCCCGGTATCGCGGGTAGGGCTGTATATGGGAAGCAGACCTGTTTGCTGGTCAGCTACGAACAAGCCACGGGCAGACAAGCAAGACATATGTAACAAGAGCAATCAGAAAAAAAAGAAGGCTTTATTTTCCTCCACACGGTAGATTCAGTATTAGCATGGAATATAAAGTTTGTTCATCACGCTGGAAATGCCGCTTCACAATGAAAAACACCTACCATTTCAATAATTCGACCCAGCCTGCCGTTGAGGAGCGCCGGCAGCACCTGCCATAGTTTCTGGCACAGTCGCGTCTTCCTCCAGCGGCCCAAGCCCCGCGAAGCGAATCAGGTGATAAATTCCGTCATAATTCTTTGGAATTGGATAGTACACATTTGGGCATCATGTCGTGGGCGAACGTCGGAAGTAAGTGATCGTCTGAAGTAGGCATGCGGACTGCGTCGCTGTCAGTTCGGCGTATCCCAGATGGAAACATGTAATTCTAGCGCTGGAGAATGAACAAGGTATCAGGAATGTCGTTTGGCGTGACGGTGTCAATCACCACTGGTTAGGTCTGATTGGGGCGACACGAAAGATTCATCATTTGGGGATGTTTGGGTTAAAAGAAGAAGCTTCGGTTTGCTCACCTTACCACGAACACCAAGCGCCACACGACCGGCCGCCAGGGCACACAACGGTCCTCAAATCTGTTGCTGCGAAAGGACCGAAGGAAGAAATTTTCGCGCGAGAAGTGTCCGCAGTCTTTTTGACGCGACAGGAGCTCGGTGCCGGAAGAACTCTGGCAAGCTTGAAAGCTCGGGTCGGGTGGAGTTGAAGAATGGACTGAGTGGACCAGTGGAATTTTTTTATTCGAGTCCCGTCAGGCTGTGGCTGTGGCTGTGGCTGTGGCGCACCTGCATCGGCTATGAGGGGCAGCAAGTCATTAGCCACACGTGGGGTCAGACCAGCTCAGCCTGCCACATGCCAGCACTGAACAACCGTTGGGTTGGAGAAGGCTTGCAGCTATAAAGGCTGTTTGTCAACGCCAAGTCAAAGGAGAGCTCTCTGCTGCTGCTGTTCACAACCATGAAATCCGACTCAACAACAACAACCGTCAAGTTCGCGCGAAGGGACGCTCTATCTTTTAACTGACTCGACTTCCGGCATCATTATCCGCTCCGCAGCCGCCGCCACACCCTGGGAGTCGTTCTGCTGCTTCCCATCGCCGTCGCCAAGCGTGTTGGCGCCCGGTTCCCGGTATCACCATGTCAGATCATGAGTTTGGAGGTTAGTTGTCTGTCTCTTTCCTTGCTCTGCACCACAGTCCTGTGGACTTCGGGTGGATTGTACTTGTATCACACATCATTCTTCCTGCCATCTGGGCAAATACGGCGTCCCCTTCAAGCGACCCTGTTCGTCGAAGGCGCTTGTATGCTTATTCGTCGACGCTGCCATCACCAAAAATCTGATTGGCATGGGAAGCGGCTCAGAAAACGCGTTGCATACACGGTCCTTTTTCCTGGTTTCATCTTCTGACAAGCTTCGATTGTTGTTTCGTTAGTATGATCCAGGCTGAGCATTGCTGACGTTTCATCTAGGCAACGATGACCTCTCGTTACCCAAGGGTACGTGCCTCGGGTGCTTCTCGTCTCAAGTACTGCTGACTGCTGCTGGCTGCTGCGATGAGGGGTTGCAATCTCTCGCTGTTAGTTTGCGATGGCGGCCAAAGTTGCTATTGCTGCTGCACAGCATGAATGATCGTGAGAAGCTGCCCGAATTCGAGCGGCCTTCAACCCGGGGCCATCAAGACCGGAGTGAAGGCCGAGGTTTCAAGTCACGGCACTCTAGCAACCGTAGCTACAGCCCCAGCCCCAGCAGCAGCGGCAGCAGCAACGTCGATTCTCAAAACTCCCACTGCCAAGTGATCCCTTTGTCTGAAAGCTGACATTGCACCAGCCACCGTTCAGAAGATAGTTAGCGAAATTCTTACCGGGTCGTCTGGCATCGCATTCTCTAAGGAGGCTCGCGACGTTCTCATCGAGTGCTGCGTTGAGTTTATCACCCTCATCAGCTCAGAGGCGAACGAAATTTCGGAGAAGGAGACCAAAAAGACGATCGCATGCGATCACATCATCAAGGCGCTCGACCAACTTGGGTTTCCCGATTATGTGCCCGCAGTGCTAGAAGCTGCAGCCGAACACAAGGAGGTCCAGAAAGTGAGCAGAGACAGCTTGATCTACCCACAACCAACGCTAATTCAAGTGACCAGGGGCGTGAAAAAAAAGCGAACAAGCTGGAGCAGAGCGGCTTAACTTTGGAGGAACTGGAGAGACTACAGCAAGAGCAGTTTGCTGCTGCTGCGGCAAGACATACCTAACCTGGTCCATGACAATCGAGGGAGCGAACCTTTGCTACTCAACCGGACTATCGGATAGGGCCATCACATAACCGCTTGCAGTGGACGGCCCCCGACGCGATAGTGCTGCCGAGTGTCCCGGCCTGGCAAGGTTGAGATCGCGCATCGCTTGGCATGAGTTTTCCCGTACATCGCCGCCAACTACAGGATCGACCCCTGGTTCCGCGTTATACCAGGCTTCCGTTGCACACAGTGGCTGGGCCGCCGATGGCAAATGACTGGCAGTGGCCGCAGAGGTCATAATCAACTATATACTCCAATCTCCTGTCCGGTAACACGAAGCACACTGGGCACATTGAGTAGTCTTAGCATGGAGGGTCGGTGGGCAAGGGGGGAGGTGAAATTGGCTGAAATCCCATCGTTTTAGCGCAGGACACAGCAGGCGTTATGGGCGAGCCGACATGCTGCACGCAGCGGAAGCAAGACACGAATTCTAAATTACTCATACAATCTCTATTCAGATTGCCCTACGCTTCGCATAACCCCTCCCAACAGAGCCCGTTTAGCCCCCAATACCCCATACCCCATCCACGTCATGACGAAGCTGATCAGTAGCCCTCCTTGCCCCACTTGTTGTACTTGTCATGAAGGCTCTGTCAATGCATGTTAGTATGTCGCTTCTCCAAGTTGGCCCGTCGCACAGGCTCGGACCATACCTTGGGGAGGTTGACGTCGGGCACAACAACGACGTTGACGGCACTGGGAGCATCCTTCGGGGGGGCGCTGGTGTCACCACCGGGGTGGTACTGGTACTTGCCCTGTGACGAGCCCGACTCCCAGGGCATGCTGTTCTTCGCCAGGGGCACGGGGCTCTCCGACGTGGACTTGGTAGGGCTGCGGCCTATCGGAAGCAAAATAGACGAGTTAGCCTCCAAATGTTGTACGCGCCGTGCCGCCCGGAGCCGGAAAGATGACAGCGGGCCGGGCATTATGGGGTGGTCTGACCGAAGTAGAAGCCGGCGCCGGCCAGGGCGCAGACCATGACGCCACCAAGAATCTGCAGCGCAACCGCTCCCAGTCAGCCCAATTTTCCTGTATGGAAGCACTGCCAATGTGCCTGGATGATCGTATTGCTTCGTGCTCGATGCGAGCGATTGCCTCCGAGTACCGAAGCTTGCGTTGGCGTGTGAATTTGACGCACCATAATCTCGGGGTTCTTCTTGGACTCGGTCTTCAGCGCCTCCTCGCCAGTCGCCAGGCGGCGGGCGGTAGTGCTGAAAGCTCGGCGCGCAATGAGAGAAGCCATTGGTGCTGTGTTGTGTCGTGGAGGCGTGGTGGAGAGGTGGAATTGCTGTCGTGGAGAGCTCGGCGGGTGGCCGTGTTGCAAGCTTGGGGTCGCTGGTCTCAGACCATGCATTTCGTCGAGGATGGAGCTTCAACGCTTGGCATTCGACATTACGTAAGGCGGATACCGTCTGTGGTAGCTCCTGGCTGAGCGGCTGCTAGCAGCTGCCATCCCTGACACAGGCTGACACAGTGCCTCAAATGCTTGTGCTCTTCGGGTAGCTGCCTCGGGCCGCTCTAATTTCTGTTGCTTGCAGCAGCTTGGACCTCATTCATTACGAGTGATCATGCAACCGCATGGACGGCGGAGGATACAGGCTCACAGGGTAGCGGGCATTGGTGAGGGAACATCAGTTGCTTCTGCAAAGTATTGGCATACATGACCAGTAGTACTGTTCATATTGTGTCTCATGTGGCATTGGAACACAGACCCGGCCTGGAAGCTGCTCAACACTGCTCAGATTCTATATGCAAAAGAGGTCGCGTCACGTTTTCCACATTGTAACTACCGAACGTTATTTCGGGGTGCTTTTCAGAGCATCGTCACTTTCAGGGGCAGTGCCTCCCCAGTCGAGCCAGTGCAATGCAGCCCCTGGAGTGGGCCCAAATGCAAATGCCAAGCCTGTGACGGCATGGTCCAGCCAGTCAGCGCCGTGCATCGTGGCTGTGATTGAAATCCCGTCCGCTTGGACTCGTCGCCTCGCAAACCTCCCTGGGGACGAGCCTGAGCGTAGAGATCGCCGTCGCACTCTGCTTCCCGACACTCCTTTCTTCTTCCCCTCTAATTCACTGCTTGCTTTTTGTTCACTTCTGCCGCTCTTTATCACGCCGTAGTCTCTGTGTTTGATTTCAATCTTAACTACCTCGAATTCCCTACTCTAACCCTTTTCTTTGCCTTTCGCGGTGGAACGCCCCTGAGCATTCTCGTCATTGGCTGGAGCGCGCGACAACTGCTGACCTTCGAGGCATACGAAGCGGGCCATCGACTTCGTTTGGTAATGCGCCAGGCTGTAACCTAAGTCCCGGTTTCGACACTTGTTCTCACTGCTTCTTGCCGTCAGCCATGTTGTAGTGCGCCGACCGTACCCCGAAAGCTGGCCGTCGCTTCCCACCCGCGAACGTCTCCGATCAAACCCCCGAAATCGAGCATGATGGCCCCCGGAGAGGGCGCGCCGGGGAACCCGTCTCCCACCTCGGCCAACGATGACAGCTTCCCCCAATTTCCGCGGTCAGAGCGCGGCGGACCTCCGAGCATCATCTCCTCGCGAATGACGGATATCATGACGGAGGACGGCGGGGACTTGGACGCGCAACGAGCCGCGAGCAGCCAAAGGAAAAGTGCCCTCTACTCCGATGGCACATCACGCCCCGGTACCGCGAAGACAGGCGTGTCACAGAGGCTTCCTTGGGCGCAGGGCCCGTTGCCACGCCGCGGACCGTCAGGCAAGCGGGCGAGCGTCGCTGGCAGCATCGGGAGTGCGTCGGTGGGCGTTCGGCCGGCAAGCTCGATGAGCCGAAGTCATGTCCCCACTCTCACGTCGCACGCCTTCTTCCGGCCGATGAGCTCTCAGAAATTGCAAGCTCAACGAGGACTCTCGAGGCCAGCCACGGTCAACCGGCAAGCAGGGGCGCAAAACGAGACTGGCGGGTCCAACCGCGACAGCGTCGCCTCGAATCCGACGGCTCGCGTTGCCATTCAAGCTGGCGACGAGGGAGAGATGCGTCCGCCACCTTCAAGGGGCACTGAATACACCGAGCAGGAGCCATATGACCGCATCACCGCCACCACGAGCCCGACCCAGGGCCATCACCCAACCGCGAGCCTCACAGACAGTGTGCGACCGCTGCAGCGGAAGCCAGAGGCCGCGAGGAACCTCACACTCGATATCAGTCAGACTTACAAGGCCGGTGCGAATGCGCCCACTCCAGTACGCACCCCGCGTTCTCTGCGGTCCAGCTTCCTTATGCCGAAGCTGGAGTCAAGCAGCGGCAACAGAGACATGCAGGGTGGGGAGAAG
Source organism: Chaetomiaceae sp. R4402 (assembly GCA_023628555.1). Lineage (NCBI taxonomy): Eukaryota > Fungi > Ascomycota > Sordariomycetes > Sordariales > Chaetomiaceae > Chaetomiaceae sp. R4402. The sequence goes on from JAMAKO010000008.1 coordinate 1,217,877, forward strand.
CTGGAGTCTCTCGCCTCGTCACCCCAGCTTCCCCCGGGTACCAGTGATGGAAAGCATCTACCCGAGTCACAACCGACCACGAAACCGGGCCATAATCACGAATACTTTGAGGGTAACACGATATTCTGCCTTGGAGGCCGGTTACAAAACACCAGGCATCGGCCTGTCAACATTGCCACGGGAGGGTTCGTTGTTCTCCCGTGCGTCCTCTTCTTCATCTTCTCAGCGCCATGGATATGGGACAACATATCGCCGGCAATACCTATCACCTTTGCCTACGTCTTCTTCATCTGCATGTCTTCGTTTTTCCATGCATCCGTCTCTGACCCAGGGGTACGTTATATCACCCCAGGAAGCCCCTGACTGCTTCCGCTGCTAACCCTGCCCGTAGATCCTACCTCGAAATATGCACCGCTTCCCGCCGACAGATGAGAGTGAAGATCCCTTACGACTCGGGCCTCCAACGACGGAATGGGCCCTCGTCAAGTCCTCGGACCCGGCGACGGCTGCGATGGAGGTTCCTACCAAATACTGCAAAACGTGCAACATCTGGCGGCCCCCTCGCGCCCACCACTGCCGTCTGTGCGACAACTGTGTCGAAACGCAGGATCACCACTGCGTCTGGCTCAATAACTGTGTGGGCCGTCGCAATTACCGCTACTTTTTCACCTTCATCAGTGCCGCGACTTTTCTCGCCCTGTACCTTTCCAGTGCCTCGCTTGCTCTTATCTATGTCTACGCAAACCAGCAGGGAGTCTCCGTCAGCGACGCCATCAGTCATTTCCGCGTCCCCTTTGCCCTGGTCATCTACGGCTTCCTTGCGTTCCTCTACCCCGCCGCGCTCATGGGGTACCACATATTCCTCATGGCTCGCGGGGAGACGACGCGGGAGTACCTCAACTCGCACAAGTTCGTCAAGAAGGACCGCTACCGAGCCTTCACCCAGGGCAGCTGGTTCAAGAATTGGTTCGTCGTGCTCTGCCGCCCACGGCCGCCGACCTACTACCAGCTCAAGAACTCCTACGTTGCGGGCGATCAGAGGCTAGCCAGTCGTCGGAGGGCGCACCGCGCTGTCCGCCACAAGGTGGATTTGAAAGAAGGTGTTGAGCTGCAGGACGTCACTCCGCAATCTCAACAGAATCCGGCAGGTTTTCAGGGCCCGGTTGCATTGCGGAATGTGGCAGATTCGGCGGCAGCGGGGTCAGCGTGATGGCGTATGCCGTCTCTTGTACTACTTCCTAGTACAACCATAATATCTTCTCCTTCACGCTGCCTCCATTCTTTTTCTGTGTTCTGTTCCTCGTTCCCGGCCTGTCGGGGCGGTTTGCGATTTAGCAGCGGGCGTTCTGAAGACGTGAGTTCTTGATGATCGGAACCGGGAACCCAGGTTTCTTTTACCGGCTCAACGCCTATTCTTATGTGGTAATCACTGGATTTCTTCATTCATATACCCTTGTGCTATACCATCTGGACGAAGGCGTGTCACATGTATGTGTATGGCTCGTATGTAGTGGTACTCCGATCACTTTCTTCGGCCCCAGGGGCCTCCAACCCAGGCTGCGTGTATTCACCACAATGCTTATGTGATGTGTAGATAACCAACGCGCCGACTGGCTTATGTGCGACCCAGATCCGCTTCCGTGTTTGATACACCAAAAAGACGCAAAATAATCAACTCCTTACCCCATATTTCAGAAGCATTGCCAACCCCCCCGCCATGCCTCCTTTCACTGTTTTCCCATACCAAAGCGGACGCGAGGCAAACAGACATAAAGGAAAGGCAAAAGATAACCGGCAGCGCCTCAAGAACTTGCAAAATGCTTCAAAACTCGCGGCTACAGATTTGCCGCTTCTTCCTCAAGCTGGCTCGTCCTTAACCGCTACATCGCCCGAATCCTCCAACGGCGCCTTAACATTCTCTTCTTCGTCGCCTACATCATCGGCAACAGCAGTAGCCTCACCACCAAAAGAAGCCGCCGCCGCCGCAGGGACCGCCTCTGCCGCTGCCGGGACGGCATCGTCGTTGGTCGGCGTCACCTTTCCCTCCGAGGATCCGCCGCTGGTGTTGCTCATGCCCTCTTGGCGGTCGAGCTCGCGCTCCAGGCTGCCGAGCAGGTTGAGCCCGTCGTCTTCGTCCTCGGCGACTGTGGGTAGGAGAGCAGGAGAGTCGGGAGGGTCCTCGATGGACGCATTGGAAACCGACGCCGTTTGCGCGGCTGGGTCTGGTTTGATGTCGGCAATATCGGTCGGGGTCTCGGCGGTAGGGTTTATGGTCTCAATAGGCTCTGTGATGGCTGGCTGCGAAGGTCCGGTCTCTTCTTGCGGTTGGTCGGGCGCGGGGGTGGCAATGTCGGTAGGCTCACCCGCAGATGCTGCAGGCAATGCTTCGGACGCGCGGAATCCGGACACAGCTTCCTCGGCATTTGTACCATCCGTCGGTCGAGCGAGTGGCTCTTGAACCACCGTCGTCTCTGTCACATACGCCTGGGCGGTGGAATTGTCCAGGGCCGAATCCATAGTCATTGTGGTGCGGGAGTGCACGTCAAGATAGCCGGACGCTGAGAGGGACGCGCTTGCCACCTGCGGCGAGACCAGAGGCGAGGGTTCAGTTGGTGATTGAACCATGACATTTTTCAGAGGGCTTCCTTCGGCCTTGGGGGGGGCCAGGTGTGGCTGGCCGAGGTTGGCGAGACTGGGAACCTGGTGGATGGTGATGTCGTCGACCTCCGATGGAGCAGGACACGGGTCGTCGGGCTCCTCAATGGTGGTCGGTTGGACGACTTCGGACATCTCTGAATCTTCGGTTTCTTGACCGGGCGCGTCGCCAGTGGAGCTTTCGAGGTCAGGAGTCTCGCCAGCTTCATCGTCTGCGCCTTCTTCCTCTCCGTCGTCCTCGTCCTCGCCTTCACCCTCGCCGCCTTCTCCTTCCTCGTCTTCGGACGGAATACCCAACATATCCGCCATCTCGCTGTCTTGGTTTGTGCTGTCTTCAACATCCTCAATCTTGACGCCCTGTTCACATGCAAGAGTTAGCTAGCAGTCGGCCAGGCAAACCCGCCAGGGTCTCCCAACACTCACATCAGCACCCATCCCTTCGGATTTAACGGGCAGTGCGCCGTCCGCCGTGGTAGCTTGCGACCTCGTCGCAGGCAGTGGCAATGGTAGTCTGCCCTTTTTGCGCCCCCGCCCTATGCCCTTTGCCTTCCTTTTGGGCGGTGGCGGCCGTCTCCTTGCGGGTGTCGCCTGTTGGACGGGCAACGCACCTGCCGCTGCAGACGGCGCAGGGACTACAGTAGTGGAGATGATCTCTCCATCGACCTGCTGGCCTTCGGAAAGCGTGACTGTCTGTTCGTAAGGGTTGCCGGCAGCGTCAATTCGTCGGACGGTGGCGCGGATGACTGTCGGACCCGCTGCCACAGGCGCGGCAGCCGCCCTGGCAGTCAGCGTGACTGTGTTCTTATGACGCTTCGCCAAGTGCGACACGGTTGGATTTTCTGCGGTGCGTGGCACCTGCTTCCACAGCTTGACCATGTAGCCTTCACTCGGCGGCTCCCACTCCTTCTTCTCGCCCTTGACGGCATCCACTTCAGGGTCGGGTTCCTCCTCCTCCGCGGGCGCGGCCCGTTTGTACAGACGGCCGGATCGGGCGGCGCGTAGGAGTTCTTGGGTATGCGGCGGAAGCAGATGGGATTCCTTCGGCATGCCAAAGGGCAGCTCGACAGCCCAGCGGTCGGCTTGTTGATTGGACTCCTGCGGCAGCGACGGCGCGACATTCACCCACTCTTGGCGCCATTGTCGAACAGGGAGGCCTGGAAAACTCAAGAACACAGAGAGTCAGCCATGATTGTCGCGATGCCATTCATACGCTCAGCAGGAGTTGGAAATGGGCGGCGCGACGCACCCTCAAAGTCATCGGGCTCAGGGAAGCCGGTGCGGGCGCTCCGGCGTGTTTGCGTGGCCGTCCGAAGTTGCTGCTAAAGGCAATGCTTCGTCAGGAATGATCCATCATACTGAGCCCGGTTGCTAAGCTTCGAACTCACACTGCGCTGCATAATGACGGCGATGGGTGGTGCGTGGCTGTTGCCGCGCCGCAGTCTTGGTTCCGTCTCCCTCTGCGTGCACTGGCGGGTCAGACACACAAGTTCCTAGCGCAGTCACCGCAAGACGCGGGTGCGATGCGTGCTACTCGACAATCGGCGAATCGACGTTGCGCGGTGCACAGATGGGCGTAATGATATGTGTTGCCGGCGGGCGCAATGCGACGGATGGCTCAAGCAGTCGTGCTTATCGCGCTGATCGCGCGCCAACCGCAGCCAATTGAAAGCGCAGCGGCTTGTTTACAAGGATATCGCTAAACCAGGTACGAGCCGCCCTACCATTTAAGAACCAATTCGAGATCGTAGCGAGACCTGCCTCAGGGCTAAGTAAGGAGAGATAATATACAAACATGAAGGTGGTTCGGGCCCTGGAATTCGACCTCATGATCGAACAAGTTGCATTTTCCCTCGTGACACCCGCGTTGTAGCAACGGAGCCAGGAAAAAAGGGGGCCACATAACGCCAGCTTGCCCACCACAACGCCCTAGCCCGTCATTGCCCTCGAGACACAGAACCTAAGAGCTGGTTCAACCACAGCGACAACCCCGTGGCCACCTCCGTCATTAACACACGAGCGGGCAGCCCTTAGGGCCTTGAGGGCGAAGGCTCAGTTGGCCCGCGTTGGAAAGCCCGGATATTCATAAACGCAGTCGCAGGTTCAGTCCCAGCTGTAGTGCTGTTAGCGGCGTGTCCAAACCACAACCCGCCAGAAACGCGCCCGCAACACCGCGTTATGCTGCTCACCCGGTATCTTTTTGCCTGACCGTCTCACCGTGACCCGCCTCGTCCTTGCCCTGCGAAGTGTCAGCAATTGGCTTTGACCAAAGTAGCTCGTGCGTTCACGAAGCCCACGAACGGCTCGACATACCGATATACCCCCCTCAACCACAAGTCTGTTGATCTGGTAGAACTGACTGATCACCGTTTGGCGCTGTGCCGAGCGAATCCCGCCGTCAGCCGGCCGTTCCGCACTGTACATTCTCGCGCAAGCGGAGGGTAGCAGCGCACCTTGAGCATTTGCAAATCCTTCAGACCCCTCTGCACCAGCTCCTGTACCCGCCGCGGATCGTCGACACTCCTGTTTTCCCGGAAGGCATCCCTCGTGCGGCGCTTGGCGTACTCCCGGAAGTTGTAGGCGGCAAACTGGTTGCCCTGGCGGAGGAGCTGTCGATACTGCAAGCAACACTTGTCAGTATCCCATCAGATAGTCTTTCAAACACCCATTCAGCGCGCCGGCGCGAAGGGCTTCCGCCTGGTGGCGGTCTGCTGGGGCCGCGAGTGCAATGCACGGTGGCCGGGGAATCTTGACGTACCAGCGACAGCACCTTTTGCGCCGATTCGGGTCGAGCTGCAGCCTGAACCGCAGACATGGTTGGTTGTCACAAACGGACAGGCTCGTGCGGATGGTTGCGAAGAGGAAACGCGCCGTCTTGAGGAATCAATTCGCCATGACGAAAGGACCCGGCCGATGGGTCGGCATAATCGGAGATACCCGAGCATGGCCTTATCGAGAGTATTGGTTAGGTAGAATTACCCGATAAGCGCATATAGTTCAATAATCAACCGACGAGTAAGACAGACAGCGCAACTCCCTACCCCTGAATCGCAGAGTTTACCTCCTCCAAAAAGGACTTCCAAAAACGATGAGGATTCCGTTACAGGCCGTAGTTCCTTGTGTCAAAAGCCGCTTCACAGCTTCTATTTCTGTACATGTCGTACCAACCAAAGAACAGTTCCAACTACATCCCCAACCGTTCACCCTAGCAAGGCCAGTCGTCCATTAACTCCCCCACGAATACTCCCCATTTTTGACTCGGCCGCCGAGCAAACGAGACAGCCAGCCATTAAAGCAACCAGGACAACAAAACACACACACATCTCCATGCAGAATGTACGACTCCGAGACGGACCAGACGTCAGCCACCTACTACTCCCCTGCACTGAACCTCAGTACCCATACATCCCATCTCCATTGCCACTCCAGCCCTGCTGCATACCCGCCGGTGACACGCCATCCGACATGTAGTAACCCAGCTCGTGCTCGTATCCGTCGTTCATAGCCGGGTAGTATTGCTGCGTCGTCGGCGCAGCGCTCGTGGTGCCCGACATGACAGGGGCCGCGGCCGCCGCAGCAGCAGCCGCAGCAGCCGCCGCCGCCGTCTGGTGCGTGTCGAAAGCCTCGATCAGGAGCCCAAGACCATCAGTGGTCGGTTTCGGACCGGCGCCGGCGGCCTGGGCTGCTGCAGACGGCGGTGGGTCGTGTGCGTGGGGGTCGGGGGATGCGAGCTGCGCTTGCACGGGCAGCGTGATGTGCGGCTGGGGTGGAGGCAGGGGTTCGTGGAGGTTGGTATCGGAATACCCAGCCGTGCCGGCAAATGGATGTGCGGCGGTGAGCATGGGCATGTCGTTGACGACCTGCGGTGCGCCGATGTTTTTACCATCTGGAGCCGGCGCCAGGATCCGAGGTTGGATGGGCTTGACAGGCGGGCGGCTGGGTGCGGGATCGAGGACATGTGGGATTGGCTCTCTCTACACGAGGGTAAATGTTAGGTGTCAGCTACATATCGGTAGCCGGTCAACTCGGGGTTCTTACGCTGTCAGCCATGCTGCCCTCCGCTCCACCCGTCAGGGAACTGTGGGAGTGATAGAACCTCTCCAGCAGATCATACCACCGAGATGCAAGGGGCCAGATGCTCTTGCTCTCGGCGAGGATGCCGAGAATTCGCTCCACCATTATGGGCGCATTGCGCGCAACTGACGGATCAGGACAGACTGTGGAAAACGTCAACCTCTCCCGTCCGCTGGTTACAATCAAGGCACGACGAGACTTACTGTCGGGAAATTTGCATGGATAACACGCCAGAAATCCACAACTGTAAACACAGAATGCCTGCAAAATACCTGTCAGCTTCTGGTGGCGCCCGTTGCAACTCAGCTGACCACCCTTACCGCCATTTGTGCTCCGGGGCCCTCGTCTGGCAATCGGTCGGAGTACTGAGTGTCGATCTGCTCGTACAGTACGTTCAGGTTCCAGAATAGGCTGCGCGCCATATCGGTCCAGTAAGTCGTCAACTCCGGGTCCGACCTGTCGTGAGATATAATCCTAGGGACTCAGCTGTCAGTCAAACCATCAGACAGCAATACGCGAACTAGAGACGGAAACGGTAACCCTACTCGTGTAGATACGCCTTGCGAATGACAATGTTGCAGAGCCGTGTGATCATGGTGACGCCCAAATATGCCTCCCCCAAGAGTATTAGCGGGCTCACAGGGAGAAGTTAGAGGCAACGGAACGCAAGAAGGCTCACCAGATCCTGGCCTTCCTGCTTGTAACCCTTGAGGAGCAGGCTGCTCCAGCGGTAGTCGTTTGGCAAGCCTCTTTCCCATTCGGCAAGACGCCTTTCCATCTGCGCATACTCGCTGTCTGCTTCCCACGGTCGCGCACTCTTGTTGTTGTGGATGGCGCGACGGTATATGGCACCCCATAGATGATGCGCTTGGATGAGGGTTGCAAATAGGGATCGTCCTTCAACGGCAACTAATTCCGGATTCTCTTCGGCTGGAGGAGTGCCTTCGAGCGCCGCTCTCGACTGTGGCTCTCGCGCAACCGCAAAATCCTTCTCGTTGCTTGGGAGCAATGCTGTGATGTCGCTTGCGGATAATAGGACCGGCGACCGAGGTCCCGAATGCAGATTGTCCTGGCTGTGCAACATCCACTAGATGACTGTCAGTTCAAAGCAGGTCCCCCAAAGCTCTGTTCGCAACCCAAGCGTACCAGCGTCCTCCGCGCAGACTCAGCTCGGGTAATGAGCTCCTTGGTGGGGTGCGGTACAACGTAAGTTTCTTCCCTGTGCAGCTGCATCAGAGTTGCCATGCGCATAGCGATGGCCATGTTTATCTGCTAGCGCGTTAACCTGGCTGCAACGTGCGAACCGGAGAGTTGGGGGGTTTGAATTACAGAGCTCATTTGCTTCATTCCGCTCCCCTGCTGTGCGATGCTCAGCAAATAGAACGCCTGGCATCTCTCCAGTGTTGGCTCTTTGTACAGCTCGCCTTGAGCCATGGCCGAGGCACGCGCCATAAAGGTCTCCGAAGCCCTCACAGCATTCCCATACCGCTCGACCAACGCCGGCGTCAGCCGGGCGGAAACGCTCAGAATGCCTAGCAGAAAGAACACGCTGATAGACCGGTGCTGTGTCCGCAGTCGTTCAGAGAACTGCTGCTTAGCAATGAAGCCCAACTGGAAGTAATGCCGCGTGAACTTGTTCGCCGCTTCAATGATCTCGGGCAGCGGCGGCAATAGGTCCCAGTCGTCAGCAGGCTTCGAAGCGGAGGCTGCGGCGTCTAGGCTCTCGCGGCGCGCCTTGACCGTCTCCCGCTTCTTGCTCTTGTCGGCCCTCAGTCGAGGGTGCCGGTACTCACGGTCCTGGTCGGGCTGGCCGCGAACGGGGAAGATGCTCGACAGTGCCTCGGCGTCAGCAACGAACGCTTGATAGCCTACCACCACCTTGTTTGGGGAGGGAGCATCGGCCGAACGGCCAAATGGCCAAGGGAAACCAACGGCATTCTCACCAATCGCTAGGACCCAGGCCAGCAGCAAAACATGCTTCGCATGGCGGTTTGGCCTTGTCGTGCAGGCACTTGCTTCTCATTCGGCGGCATCTGGCATTCAGGCGTCAGGATCGTGGCTCTCTTTTACGGCACCCTGATACAACAGACAACAGCAAAGCTGGCAGCACGTCACAAGAAACACTTCGCATATTCCAGTGACTGGGCAGTGAATTAGACAGGCACACGCACCTTCGGCAGGCGATCGGGGCTCTCCGCCTGACGACGGTTTGCGGAGAGGCGCCTGGCTGGAGCTGCTCGCCATGCGAGCCCTTCACGGCATCCATGTCCTCCAGATGGCCCAAGTCGCCCAAGCCGTTCAGGTTGTTCACGTCCAGGGCAGGCGCCGCCGCGGCAGACACAGCTGCTAGCGGGTCGGGGTGCCCTGCCAAGCCCGGCGGCGACGAGTCCATCTCGACGTCCATGTGGACACTGTCGAGACGGCTCGTCTCAAAGGCCGTCGCGCTGTCCGCGCGAGTACCGCTGGCGTCGTCGTTATCGCCTGGACGCGGCGAGGCCGCCTTCAGTTCCATCACCAAGAGGTCGTCCTTGCCGGAGCAGAGGCGCGGAGTGGGGCTGGGCCCCTGGTGCTGTTGCCGGCAGGGCAATCCTGCGCCCAATCTGGGTTCGTCAATTGCCAGGTTGATTGTTCGCTGACGGCAGGCGGGGGTCATTTGCCGGCCGTTTGGACCTGCCTCCCTTGCACACGGGCTGCCTGTGCCCCGCGCGAGCTCCTGGGGGCAGGAGCGTCCTTGTCGTTTGAGCGGATGGAGATGGAAGGAAGAGATGGAAGACACCACGGGCTGCCCTAGTTGCACTCGACGGGGAAATGGTTGAAGTGAGGTAGCCTCAAGACTTGAGAGTCAATGAAAAAGCAGACGTCAAGGTGTCGTCTCCTATTTATTGCGCAGAGCACGGCTACTTCGAATTTGCTTGGGAGACTCGACGGTCTTAATGGACAAACCGCACGACCTTCTATTCCCGCCGGGTACTGCGTACCTTCACGCAGTCGCACTCGGGCGGGGTTCTACTCTCTCGTCTCGTCAGCGGCCGGCTCCCCAGGCCTCGCGGTTGCCATATCCGCTTGCCTGCCTCCGTTCCCGGGTCTGTCGTGATCCCCTCAGCTCGTGCCTTCCGACGCGACGCTCGTGGTGGCAGCAGTCCATGACAACTGCCATCTTCCCGTACCCAGGAACGGGTTCAAGTGCCTTCCCACCAACAGCTGTCGCGCAGGGCCCGGGGCAGCTCCCGGTTGGACTGCCCAAAGCACAGAGTGGGGTTTGCGAAACCGCCATCCCACCGTCCGAACCCCTGGCACGCCGCACTCTGATCTCCCACATCCGTGCGAATTGCGCACTGTGCTGCCCTTCGAGAAGAAGCACCCTTCATTAGCACTGGCCAGCAACTGTCCTCCAGCGAACGTCCCGGCAGCAGGTCCTTCGCTGGCGACGTCTTCAACAACCACCTCAACCGGCGAGCCTACCATGTCGCGAGTGTCTTCTACAATTAGACGCCAGCAGCGAGAGAAAAGACGTTCCCAATGTTGAGCCGTACGCGCACTCCCGACCCCCACGACGCACAACGGCTCCTCGCTTCAGACCGTGCATGCGAAGAATACTCGTGTGTCTCGGGCGCCTGCAGCGCTGCAGGGCACGCGGCAGGAAGTGCTGTTTGTACTCCGGTGCCATTTGACCGCACGAGAGAGAAAGAGAGACCTCGATGCTTTCGATGGCATCGTTCCATTTTCGACAATGGAAGCAAGAGGGAAGAAAACGGCCCGAGCTGTGCCGTGCCAGCTCCAGAACCCCCCTCCTTCCTCCCCTCCCTTCCGTCTTCCCGTCTGCGGGTACCCTGAGATGCTGCGTAGCCCGCCCCTCGACCCGATTCGTGAATCGAGAAAGGGAATAAACAACAGACTGACGGATTGGATGAACACCACGATCGACGCAGACACCGCGGAATCGGGTTTACTTGGGCAGGCTCGACGACACGATCGGGTCCGTTGAGGATAGAGAAAGGTCGAAGCTGCAATAGCCCGTATGGTTGAAAGTGGAAAACACTCCTGCACGAGCAATCAGAAGCGGCTTGGGGTTGCGGAGCGTTCTGTTAGTTGTGAATCCGTAATTGCTTTCATTCACCTAGATCCCTGAGGCAATGTGAGGAAGGGAAGGACTCAGTCGATGCGTTCGTGGCCGAAGCCAATTCCCCCCTTCTCGCGCATGCTTCTCCATTCAGCCGTCCACCCCCGGACCCAGGCCCAAACTCCCCCTTTGGCACACACTCGAGCCAAGCGTTACGCACACCGGCGCGGCCACCCACCTCTCGCCTAGTTTTTGGGCCAGCAGTCCGTTGCAAAAAAGTCTACATGATGGTGCGTCTGTCCCAGGCCTCTACAACCTAGAAGCATGGAAACAGTACAGGTAATCGCTCTATCGTCAATCCCACTGAAACCTGAGTCAAAACAAAACATAGAGAGGGGGGAAATAAGCAAACATATTGCCAGCAGCCGCAGCACGTGTAAACAGGACAGTGAAGTGGCTCTCTAGGGGTATGATGTGCAATGGATGGACTCAGAGGTTCTATATACACATTATCTGTGCATCTCTGTGATGATGGGTGATGTGTCATGCGTCATGGGTCGTGCCTTTGCCGTGCTGCGCCGCCTCATGGTCGATATGTCGTGTCTGGTGCCGTGCGGGGAGGGTGTAACGGATGGGGAAAGGGTGCTTCTTCTGAAGTGTCCGCTGGGGAATTGAGGCGATGGAGTTGACGCCGAGGAAGACTTGTTTGGGCACAATTGCGTCGGGGACGCCGCGTGCCCTAGCCAAAATGTCGTTGCTGGGAGAGCTCATGACTCTCATGTCTGTTGCATGACAGTCTGCGTGCCACCGATTTGCCGCTTTACCTGCTCCCGGGCCCAACGAGCAGTTTCAATGGTGCGAGACTGGAACTCCCGGTTGGCCCGGGTCTCCTTGATCATTGCTGTGACCCAGTCTTGGCGGAACGCATCAGCCAGCTGGCCGTCAGGATACGCGTCTGCGAGGTCGCTGTTGCCGGTTAGTCATTAAGCTCACTTGTCCACCCGAAAGAAAGAAGCACCTACCCAATAACGCCCATCGAAGACCTCATCAGCGCCTCGCTGCGGTTGGAATCATTGGCGATGCTGTTGAGAAGTTCAAAAACAGATGGCACGAAAGGCTGGAGGACACCAGCTGTGACACACAAACACACGGTTAGTAACGAAAAGGGAGCCAGAAGCCCTATTGGGTGGGTACGTACTCTTGCCACTGCTCTTCATCGCACCAATGATGCCACCCCAAGCGTCCATGATCCCTTCACGCAGGGCGACGACATAATCAAACATCTCGTATGAGCCATCGGCGCCGGCGGTGATCGTAGCAGCCTGCTGCAGCACCTGGGCAACCACAGCGAGATACGTTTCGAAGTGCCCGCTTATAGCGCCAGCAATATCACCGAAGCACTGAAGGATGGCCGGCTTGAATTGATTGGCCAGGGCAGTGCTCTGGTAAGTTGAAGCAAGTCAGCGGTTTGCCTTGCGGCCGTCGTGTGGCAAAGAGAAGGGAAAAAGGACGTACCCTGAGGTTGGCGAGAAGATGGTTCATAAAATTGTCGCAATAGGGCTGGCTACGCTCTCCCATGGAACGAGTGATGTCGCTGACGAGGCCAATAGCCATCGAGCAGAGACTCGGCTCTTCCTGGTTCGCCAGCGCATTGTACAGGAAGGGAGAAAAGGCGTCCATGTACTTGACAAAATCTTCCTCCATCGCATTCGCGAGAGCGCTGATGGCCGCAAAGACGCCTTCAGGAACGCTCGATTTGCCGCTAACAGTAGTCAGGATCTGCAGAAGGACCTGCATGATCCTGTCCCCTTGCGGGTTGATCTCCTTGTCCAGCCTCTGGACGGTGGCCTGCAGGACGGTGCAGAGACTGGTCTGCATGTCCTCGAGAATAATTCTGTCCTCGACGCTGACGACCTGCTGCTGGAGAGGGATTGTCTCTTCCAGGCGCTGGAGAACAACTGTGGAGAGCGAGGCAATGGCGCTCAGGCTGTCGTTGGCAGCGCTCTGCACGAACACGTTCAAGACCTCATACGCCGCGGTGCGCACGGCAGGCTCGCAGTCCATCCTCCCCGTCACCGTCAGCAGGTTCGTGACGCTCTGGTTGAAATGCGGCGTCAGGGGGTTCTGCGCGGCGCCCACGTCGCCGGCAAACCGCTCGGCAAGGTTCATCAATGCCCAGCAGCACGACGCCGCCATCTTGGGGTTGTTCATCAGGCCGTTGAAGAGCGAGCCGATCAGGGGCTCGAGGTGCTCGTTCGGGTCAATAGCCTCGGAGCAGGCCTCGGTGATTCTGCCCAGCGCGTAGGCGGTCGAATCCCGGACGTGCACGGAAGGATCCTCCATCATCGCAATCAGAGGCTGCATGCCCGACTTCACGATTGGATCCAGGACCTTCTCCTCGGGGCCGTCCATGATGGCGCCGAAAGCGGAGACGGCCGCGTCCCGGTTGTGCCAGTCCTCGTGGCGCAGATTAGCCTCGACGAACTGGATGACCGGGGGGATGATGGCTGCGCCCACGGCCTGAGCGTAAAGCTGCAGACACTGGTAGGCGGCGCGCGAAGTGTTGTACTCATCATCTGCGGCATCCTCATCCTGCTTGGTGAGGAGGCCGAGCAAAACCGGAACGACCTCGTTGGTTGCGACGCGGGCAAAGTTGTAGAACGGCCGCATCTGCTCGGAACTCTCGACCTGCGCGTTGTCGTCCTCGATGGCGATTTCTTCCTCGCAGACGGTGCTCCAGAACTCGACCGCGAGCTTGGCAACGTCCTCGTCGGAGTTTTTCATGCCCAGGATGGTGAGACCGAACAGAGCCTTCTCCATGTAGAACCTCATGTTCTCATAGTAGAGCGCCATGATGCGGTTCAGGCAACCAAAGGCACCCTGCTGTATCCGCGAATCCTCCGCCTGGGTGGCCTCGCAGACGACCTGCATGATGTAGTTACGCTCGCCTTCGTGCTTGAAATTGTTGCCGACAAACTCGAGCGAATCGCCGAGGGCGGTGATGGCAGCAAGGCGAACTTCCGTATTGAGCTCCTCCTTGCGCGCACCCTGCACGACGGCGGTCAAGATGGCGTTTGAGTGGCCGACGAGGCTGTTTCTAAGTTCGGTATCTTGACTCTCGCAGACAAAGCCGATCGTAGTCAAGGAAGACTGTTTCTGGTGTTGGGTGCCTTCGCTCACGTTCCGTACGAGCACGGACATGAGGTCTGGCCACTGATTCCGCGGCAGCTCGATCGCGGCAATCGCGGCAACAACTTGAGCGGTAGCCTGGCCGGCCTGGGTGTTGGTCGAGGAGAGCGTCTCCAGGGCCAGCTGCTTGACGCGCGTCTTCGTCTCTTGATCGGTCTGGTTGAGCCATTTCGCTTGTAATGCGGCTTGCCTCGCAAACTCGCGCGCGCTGAAGGCGTTCTTTAGGGCAATACCGGCAGCCGCTCGAATGTGGCCCTCTGCGCTCTCGTTTGCCAAGGCTTGGACGAGTGTCGAGAGGTATTGGGACTGGGACACAGGCCGCGTCAGTAAGGTGAGGCTACTAACATAGAAACACGCGCGGGAGAGGAAAAAAACAAACTTACGAAGTCGGTTTCGGCGGCACGGGTGAGTTGCTGCTCGGCCGCGTTTCGCAGAGCCGCGTCTGGAAAACAAGTCAGCGAGGGGTCTGTCACGGTTGCAGGGAATCGGGGGCGCAATCTGTGCAACACGCAACAGAAAGGCGGGCCGAGGGCCACTGACCAGGGCTCAGCGAGTTGGTAAGTACCGTGTTGATGTCTGGTGCGCCCTCCATGGTTGCGGCGGGGGGGTTCAGCGGCCAGAAGTTGAGATGTGGAAAGCGGGGGGGGGCCAAAGGTGAGAAGAAGAGGCGTTGCTAGGGAGAAGGACGACTCTCTTCGCAAGCTAAGATTTGCGCGGAACACAGGCGGGGGGCGGTGGGATCCACAGGGTATCTTTGGTTATCGACCCGGACAAGTCTTCGCTCCAAGCGCGCAGAGCAACGGAACACGCTCGAATCTCAAAACCCTGGGCGGCAGAAGGAATCGGTATGGGAGATGAGAGGTTGGAGAGGTTGCTGGAAGTCGGCAGGGTCCCGGCTGTGCGGGTCTGTTTTGTTGGAAATTTTTGCTTGGTGTCAACAATCGCAGCTGCTGCGGGTTTGGTGAATGTGGGTGGATGCGGCCAGTGCCGCACACCACTGCGAATGAGGTGACCGGCAGACGATGGGAAAGGGGGTCTGCGTCACGACAGGAGGGTGAGAACGCCACAGAAAAGAGCGTGTCGAATGGGATGAGGCTTCAAGGGTGCAGGGTAGACTCCTGGCGGTTTCGAGGAAGTCGACGAGAGCAGCAGAAGAAAAGCGGTCTCTTTGAAGCAGAATGATGCGGAGTTGACGAGGCCGTCCAACGTCTGCCGTTGGCAGGCAGTTACAAGTGGGTTACAAGTGGTTGCCTTCCGGGTCCCTGGAGCCTGGCTCATGGTCTCGAGCCATGCGCTGGACAAGCCCGCACTGTGTAAATGTTATGGGAGGGTGGCCCAAAGGACATGACTCTCAAACGCGGGGTTACAGTGTGGGCTGCCCAAAGCAGTCGCACAGCTTGAGTACGGAGTACCTCAGTAATTATACAGGGCTGAAAATGACGATCAACAGTTGCATTTGGGACCATGGACCAGGAGTGTTTATGGGGTGCAAGTGACGGGCAACCTTGGGGGTTAAACACTACAATTACCACAATTTGTAGCACTCGTTGACTGAGTAGTGTATTGTTTTTACACGGGTACCAGTGAACCCTCCTATCAGCTTGGATAACTGACATCCAATGTCATACCCTAGGTTCTTTGCTGTTCCGCGATGTTCCAAGGTGGATTTAGCAGCCCTAACCCTGCACGTTCCAGTACCCTACTTGTACACTACGATGTTGCTGATGAGAGTTTCATGTAAGACTCGACGGCATCCGCAATGTGCCATTTGTGGGTATACACGCGCGCTGAACGGCGTCAAACGGTATATACTCGACTATGTCCCGCCTGGCTACTTTGGCAGCAAATAAGGCCATCAGCAATATTCTCAAGCCCCTTTTTTCCTGTCCCCGCTTCCCCCCTTAACAGCCACATACACAGACTTGCTTCAGTTTTGATCCTCATGCTCCAGAATACATACGTGAAACTTCCAGACAGTTGCATCTCCGCTCCCTTACGCTTCAAATCTCGTCTGCCTTCGCCTCAAGAACGTTAATGATGTCAGGCACTTTCGCAGAACCGTTGGCACCGTCGAGGGTCGCTTTGGCGACAATCGGGCTCCCCCGTCGGCTAGGCGTGAACTGCAGCAGTGGCAAAGCCCAAGTCAGCCATATTCTGGGTTTTCTCCCGAGAAGATAATGCGTGCGGCGGAACCCGTCGGAAACTTACGTTGCTAGCAGCGCTCAGGAGAGCAATCAGAGAGCTCTGGACCACATCCTCATGAATGCCCACACCCCAAACCTTGTCCTTCGCTCCGGCCGCCGTACACTCAATGTACGTCGCGGCCTTGACATCCCGGCCCCTGCCGACTGCGTGTTCCTTGTAGTCCTGGACGTCAAGATCAATACCAACCGTCCGGAGAGCATTGGCCAGGCTGGAAATTGGGCCGGTTCCGCGGCCGCGGAGGCTGTACTCGTGGCCATCAATCGCAATGACACCTTCGAACACTCTCCTGAAGTTCCTGGTGTCCTGGGTCTTGCCCGGCTCAGGGGGCGCAGGCGACGTGGACCGGTCGGGCGAGATGTTGTAGTCGACAATGCTGAAACGCGGGCTCTGGGTGAGGGAGTAGGTGTGCCGGAACAGGTCCGTGATCTCGGTCGGCAGGAGCTCGCGGCCTTTCTTTTCCGCCATGTTTTGGACCACCTTGGCAAAGGCGACTTGCAGGCCGCGGGGCAGGTCGAGGTGCAGATGCTGCTGGATGATCCAGGCAGCGCCGCCCTTGCCGCTCTGCGAGTTGACGCGGATGACGGCCTGGTAGTCCCGGCCGATGTCCTTGGGATCGAGGGGCAGGTACGGGATCTGCCAATAGTCGTCGTATTGCTTGCCCTCCGTTTCGCGCACTTGGAATCCCTTCTTGATGGCATCCTGGTGCGAGCCGCTGAATGCGCACACGACCAGCGAGCCGCCGTAGGGAGCGCGAGGATGGACCTCGATCTTGTTGCATTCTTCCACCACCCTGATGACCTTGTTGAGGTCCGAGAAGTCGATGTTGGGTGAAATGCCTTGTGTGTAGAGGTTCAGGGCGAGGGTGACGAGGTCAACGTTACCGGTCCGCTCTCCGTTGCCAAAGAGACAACCCTCCACACGGTCCGCGCCGGCCATTTGAGCGAGCTCAGATGCCGCCACGGCGCAGCCACGGTCGTTGTGCGGATGCAGGGAGACGCAGATCTTCTCGCGTTCCGTGATGTTCCGGCAGAAGTATTCGATTTGGTCGGCGTAGACGTTGGGTGTCGCCACCTCCACCGTGGCGGGGAGGTTGAAGATGATGGGGTTCTCCACCGTGGGCTCCCATGCCTTCTTCACTGTTTCGCAGATCCTCACGACGAACTCCGGGCTGGTGTCGGAAAAGGTCTCCGGACTGAACTCGAACGCCCATTCCGTGCCGGACTGCGAAGGGTCGTCCTTGGTCAAGGACCGTACCAAGGCAGCACACCTGCCAGCCAGCTCGACGCTCTCATCCTCTGAAAAGCCGAAGACAACCCTGCGGAAGCATTCGCTAGTGGCGAGGTAGATGTGAACTATGGCCTTCTTGGCGCCTTTCAGGGACTCGATGGTGCGCTTGATGAGATCTTCTCTGCAGGGCGACAGGACTTGGAGCCAGACGTCGTCAGGTATCGCTCCCGGTGTCTCAATCAGGCGTCTGGTGAAGTCGAAGTCGGTTTGCGATGCTGAGGGAAAGGAGACTTCGATCTCCTTGTAGCCAAGCTCGCACAGCATGCGGAAGTACTCCCACTTCTGGTCACCATTCTGCATTGGCGTCCAGTCAGCATTACTGCCGGGCCAGCACAATAAGGGGTGCCCGGTTCTGCCACTCACCATGGGATCGACCAGGCTCTGATTGCCATCCCGAAGGTCAGTAGCCAGCCACCGTGGGGCCTTGTCAATGGTCTTGCTCGGCCATTGGCGGTCCGGGAGATTGAGAGGAGGGAATCTCTTGTACTTCTTGGAGGGATCCTTGAGCCTGGGGTAGGTGGCCGTCAGTTATTGGGGCTTCGCGGTACAAGAGCACCCACAGAGCTGTCGTAATGATCCTGAAGCTTACATCGGCATCTTGACTGCTTGCTGGTGGGGACACGAAACCAATGGGGCGAGGTGGGTTCTGTTGTCTTCCGCAGCTCTGCCTGTGCGAGACGCGCAGCGCGCAGTGGTTGAAGAGGGTTGCGCGAGGGAACGGTACTTCCTGAAAAGCTACGTGAGGGAGGCAGCAAAGCTCTCCACAGCGGGCAGGACGGACGTCACAGGAAACACTGAACGTTGGTGTTTTGTTTGTTTCGTGGTGGGTCGTTGACGGGCACCAGACGCTACTAGTAGTGCCTTGGGAAGTCCGAAGGAAAGAGCTTGAGTCATAAGCGTGATGGACCGAGTCCGCATCCTGCCCCTGCCCGAGAAATCATCAGAAAAAGAGAGACCCAATTCCAGGTTCCGTGCTTTCTGCATTTTGCCCCACCATCACAAGCCGTTCTTTCCGCCACCATGGCCAGCTCCATGCTCGTGAGGTCGGATGAGTTCTGCGGGCGTCGGGCGTCGGGCGTCGAAGTGACAAAGGTGCATTGGCTCCATGGCGGGGCAGCCAACCCCGCCTTCCAGGTTTTTCCCACTGGCTGAATTACATGTACATGTCCCCGTTGCATCGCTCTGCCGTGTGGCGCGTTCCTTTCCAGGCTTTCCTTTTTGTCCCAGCCGTTCTCGTGATGGGATCCGCGAGTTGTCCCTGTCAGTCAGTTCTGTGTGATTACGGGAACAGAACCAAATCAAGCAACTGTAGTGACCGCCAAGCCCAACGAGAAGCGTTCCAGGCTGTTACCGTGATGTATCTGACTGTATCTTATTGTGCCGTTTTCAAACCAAGACTCCGCCGTTGGCCGTGGGGTGACTCTTTCTCCATGTTCTGGCTTGGTGTGGGTCCTGTTTCAACCGAACATCGGAAGCACGCAGACACACTCCGCGACGCGACCATCTCGCTACAATACATGATCCTCCCACATCGGACAGGTCCGAATGCGGTTCTCATGCTGTCCAGTCGCCATACACGGTCTGTCAATGCTACGCCGGCATGCAAGACGTAGTGGCGGCATGCCACACTGACGCCAACATACATGTCATGAAATGACGTGCGGATGGCTGCACCCATGTACGCCCATCCGAATAGCTCGTTTCGGGTTGCGAGGCTTGCCGGGCTTCCGTTTCTCTTTGCCCTTTTCCCACCCCCGAGGAAAACCCCTAGGACTTCCATATACTTGCGAGTTGCTCTCCGCCACCCTGCAGTAACAGATTGTCCTGTGAAATCCAAGCAACCATGAATGGCATCACAACGGGAGAAGTGGCCCGAGGACACTGCCTAATCATAATAGTCGGCAGCACGCAGGTCACCAAGCGTGGTCGCAGATACCAGTACAAGATCATGCCAATACCACACGGAGCAGTCAGTTTCAGTGACTGACGGCGCATCTCCCCAGGCGTCCAATCTCCATTCGGGTGCCAGATGTCAATGCTCCGACAGCTGTGGGCCTCCTTCAAGGTACTTTTATGAAAGAGTTGAATCCTCCCTCTCTCCCTCGAGGGGACGCTGCAATCACTTTCTCCTCGCTCAATTCTAGAGCATTAAATCTGGCGAGGAAGATACACAGTAACACGTCATGGGTGTTGTTGGTATCGTATCGGGTAGACATCAAGAGATCATAGGGTATGGCAATTCGTTGAATGTATATAGAAAGTTAAAAGAAGAAATAAAAATCTACTGAGAAATTATGCTCTAACCCGTTCACATCCAGGTGAGACAAAACGAAAGGCCCACTCGACGAGCTGCGATATCGCTGACACGAGCTTCTTCTCTAACTGACAGGTCTCTTCTGCGTCCCGGGCTTAGCCATTGTCTCTTGACCTCGCCCGTGTATAGGGGTATATCCAAACTTCTCCGTTCCACCGCCAATCAATTACCACGTAAAGCTCTCCTCCACAAAGTCCACGACATTGCCCTGGCTCTGCACCTTCCGCACCGCATCGCGCACGTCGTCGGCCAGGCCGCCCGGCCCGCAGACCGAGACGCACATGGCGCCGGTCTGCTCGCCGACCTCCTTGGCCAGCAGCATCGGGATGTTGGGCCGCCCCGGGAACATCTGCACGGTGGTGGAGTTGGACACGACCTGGCTGGCGGTCTTGGGCCGCGTCACGAACAGGCGGATCTGCAGCACCTGCTTGCGGCCGGGCATGCGCAGGATCGTGTCCATCCAGGGCCGTGCCCACTCGAGCACCTCGTAGTCGCGCACGATCCAGACGAGCGTCACGCGCCGCGTCGCCGCCGTGCCCGCGTTGTAGCCGTCGATCAGGTGGCGCAGGTAGCTGATCTGGTGCGTGATGCCCGTGGCTCCCGCGAAGAGCACCGCGTGCCCGTAGCTGTCCATGCTGTGGTGTCCGGCGTAGGGGCCTTCGAAGGCGGCGCGCATCGACACGGCGCGGGCTTGCGACCGCCGCGCCGTGTTGTACAGCTGGCGGGTGAAGCCCGTGTGCGCGCCGATGATGAAGGACACGGACGTGCCGACCGGTTGGCCGGTGGGCTTGAGGCCGTCCTTCTTCTCCGTGGTGGGGAGGACCGAGTCGCTGCTGTAGGTATGCTCGTACCATGCGATGGAGAACGGGTGGCTCTCCCAGCACCGCACGCCGCCGATCCGGAGGTATGCGTGCTGGCCCGGCTTGACGTCGACGAAGCGGGGGAGGTGCAAGGTCACACGGCAAGCCTCGCCCGGCATCGGCTCGACGATGGCCTCGGTGAAGCCGCGGCTGGACCAGTTGGCGTAGGCCAAGCGGAGCATGCGTGCAATTCGTTCGGCCAGCCACAACCCCATGATGGCCAGAATCCAGGGGGTCTGGGGGAGACCCCCGGCCACCGATGCCGAGATGCAGTGAACCCAGGAGCAGATGAAGGCAATCAGGGCCAGAATCATGTGGGTGTTGAGAAAGGTCTCGTAGAAGGCGTGCCGGATCGGGGAGAAGGCCAGAATCAGAATGAGGGTCATCGCAGCCGCGCCCACTGTGCCCGAGGCAATGAAACGGTCGGTGAGAAGCTTGTGCTGCACGCCGGCCCATCCATCGGCGGCAACCTGAACGATCGCCCACGCAATGAAGTGTATCACGACTTCGATGACGGCGACGCGGCCCATCCAACGGTGCAGGAGGTTGTACGTGTCGAAGCTGACGTTGAGCAGCTGGATCAGGGGGTTGTTGCGCCCAGCAAAGATGATGAGGGGCAGCATGCTCACGAGCGCCAGCGTTCCCGAGCGCCCGCGAATCTCAGCACAGAGCGCGTACTTGTTCGCGTTCCTCCAGTCGAGGATGAACATGTAGGCAAGGTTGCTCGCCAGGTAACCCAGGAGGAGGAGGGCGTGGAGCCTCGAGGGGAGAGTGCCCATGTTGGCGGCGCTAGAGAGGCGGATCTCGCGGTTGTGTCGCTTCTTCCAGAGGGGCGCGTAGATGAGGCCGCGCTTCAGACCGGGCATCCAGTCCCACTGCGTCAGCCTCCAGTACGTCTGTTTTTCCCCGGGCAACGACATGGCGCTGACAAGTCGTAGCTTCGCCCATGCGAGCTCGCCTATCCTGACCAGCAGCATAAACAGCCCAACAGCACCCAGGCTCCACCACAACATGCGCGTGAACAGCATGTTGTTGGGCTGGTTGACGCCGTTGAGTCCGGTGCTGTAAGGGGCAACGGTCGAGGTCGGAACGAGGGCCGCCGTCGGCGAACCCGTCGTTGTCGATGCCACCACGTCCCGTATTCGGAGCAGGGTCGTCGGTGTGAGAAGCCCCGCGTCGGGGAGTCCATGGCGGTGGGGATCCATGGCAGGCCGGGGGGTGTTGATGGAACTGTCGGAATGAAAGGTTCTATGCTCAACGCAGGAGCGGGATGTTGGATGAGTGACGCGAGGGGATGCGCAACCTAGACTTCCTGGGCCGCAGCCCTTTTTTGAGGAAGTCTAAGCACAACCCTCAGATGTCCGGGAGGAAAGCTTGGGTTATTGGAGAGAAACGCAAGAAATGAACATTCCCATTGTGTAGCTGGACAATGAGTTGGCAACAAAGCGGATCCACGGATTGTGCTCCTGTGATCTTTGGCCAACGGCTGAGCCCGCCGTGTGAACAAGTGAATTCTCAAAACAAAGGGTTGTTCGGCGTGCTGCGTAGGCGCTGGGCTGTCGTCGAAGAGTCGCTTTTGGTGGGTCGTCGATTCAGAGCGCAAGATTCGGAAGCTCTCGCGCCAGACGAGGCAGTGGGTGCGGTGATGTTATGAACAGAAGCTCCCGGCCGGCGGATGTTGCAAAGCCGCGTGCAAGACTGCTGTACGGAGTAGGTATTCAACCCTCCAACTTCCGATGAATGGAAAACGATGTTTTTCTTTCGCCAGGAAGAACGCGTCAAACGAGCGAGTCGATGTGTACTGTGTACCGGATGCTACTGGTAACGTGGTTGAAGCAGAGCGCAACGGTGAAATGGCGATCGTCCCTCTCTCGACGTCAGGTGCGTAGCAGGGGCGAGCGAAGGCCGCCAAAAGAAGTCAATCCCAAGCCAGTGGGAGTTGGTGCTTGTTGCCTGCCTCGCTGAAGTTGAGCCAGGTTTCTATGCAAGAAAGCCGCCTAGATGGAAGAAGGGAAGCTCGCGCTGACGGCGAGGGAGAACTGGAATTGAAGGCGATCAACAAACGACCCGGAGGCAAGGGAGCCGCACGCACGCCCTGCTCGCGTACATAGGCATTGCTTCCCTCTTAAGAGATCAGAGAAAATCTAAGTCATCCTCGACGCGGCTCCCTCCGAGGCAAGCCATCTTGCGCCATGCCCCTGAGCCAGCAAACCGAATGACGAAAGAGTGTCCGGACGGCCATTGCTATCCAACCGGGCCCGCGGGACTGGATCCCAATCCGCCAAGGAGCTCTGCGAACACGCCCTGGTGTCAGCACCGCCCTGGGATCTGCCTATCAAATTTGGGCCGTTGATCCCGCGGTCGCCGGTCGAGCCTGGCTCCCTGGTTTGTGCAGCCCAGCGAGGGGCGGAGGGCCAACGTCCAGGGGGTTCGGGGGCCCAGGACGGAGCATGTCTTAGAGTAAGCAAATTCATAGGGCGAGAGCCGCCCTGGAGCGCGCCGTGGAATCACAGGTTCGCGCAGCTGAGAGACCAAGTGGGAACGTGATTGGTCGATTGTTTCTGGGGGCTGTTTCTTTGTCCCTGGCCAGCGCAGCCCCTGTCGAGGGGAACCCGCATGGCGGTGACGGAGGAAGCCGCCCCGCCTCGGAGGGAGCCACCTCAATGTGCAAACTGTCAATGCGCCGAAAGTTGCGGCCCGGCTGGCTGGTTTTCAAAGTGGCCTTCATCTAAATGTTGCTATGACAGATGCTCGCCAGTGTAGGGGCATATGCCCTGCGAACTGGACGCCATTGTCCAAGGCCGACTTGTCTGTACTATGTATTCCTCTCCGCGAGCCCCTCCGGCTGGTTGCTGCGGTTGGTGACTACCTCGCGGCGCAGGCCTCCCTATCACTGCATGCGGCGCATGCACTTGGCCTCAGCGGTCGGCTTTGGTTCAGGTAACACAATGCATGTGAATCGTATCTCCAAACGGGGAAGCGCTACCATGTAAGCCTCACGGAGCTTCGATCTGATCACACAGGTACGGTGCATTGAAGAGCGGAAGCCGCTGCCATCTGAGCGTCCAGCTAGCACGGGATTAATGACTCCAGCAATTATCGACATCATGCCGTTGCATAGGTACCTAGGTAGGTAGACACCTCACGTAGGTAGACAACCCCGAGACAGCGAACGGCCCGGAGGTGTAAGTGGGGTGTGTAATTTTCTTAGGGCGGGGGGCTGGCTTTTAAGTTGCAATTCGAAACACCGGCGCATCGGTTCTGGTGAAAAACAGGCGATCCCATTGATGTTAACCATGGGACAAACGCTATTCGACCGATCGTGCACAATCACCAAAGATAAAGTGTTTTGCAGTGCGGAACAATGAACATGGTCGTCCAGAGCAGTGCCTGTACGGCGTTCGGCTCGTCGTGCCACCGGTTTCCCTCGCCGCGCATCGTCCTGAGGTCAATTTTCGCGTTCTGAAGACGCACGACATTGATGGCCTCAAGTCTGACATCCGGTTGGCCCTTCCTCCCAATGTTGTTTCCGCGTGTTCAGACACAGCACGATGGGCCGTGGATTTGGGTAGATTGGTGTGGCTCGTCTGGCGCGATGCGTGTGGAAGCGGGCACTCGAGACAGGCAGTTGTCGCGGTTAAGCTCTTGGACTGAACTCAACAAGCTGTACATTGCTTCAATTTGCATCGTCCCCGGCTTCATGCATTGGCGGTTGGTAGCGACGGGTGCTGTCGATGAGATTGATAATGGTAGGTTGGTAGGGTCCAAGCTTCTGAGAGCTGCCAGACGATAAGAGCTAGAGACAGTAATGTTACAGTCACAGACACTGTGTCCCGTCATTGGCCGGAAATCTCAAGAGCCGGAAACACGTCGGATGGCTGCCAAGGATGCGACAAGCATCGCAGCTCAACAGCCGACCGGACGAGGGCACCAGCACACTGAGCTCGTTCTGCTTGCGCCATTGCTATCTTCAAGCGTTAAGTTAGCGAACGTCCTGCACCCATTCGGCAACAATGGGTTCGAGCTCATCCAAGCCCTCCAGCACTGTTCCACATTCGTGGACAGGGTACGTCCGTCTGCCGCCGAGCTTCTAAGCCCTCATGGCCGTGCCAGTAGCAGCATGTTGATGGCTTTTGTCTTGCAGGTCGGCTCAAACGGGTGTGTCGCAGAATCTTATCGAGACCCTTGAAAGCAACAACGAGGTAACGCGCGCCGACCTACGAGCCCACACAAAGCCCTGCAGCTAGCCTGACCTTGCCTCTGGCGCATCTTAGACCGACGTCTCGCGGACACAGGCTCTCGAGCTTGAGATCCAACGACGCGTCGCCGCCGAGCTGAAGCGCCTCCGCGAGCAGGAAGCCGACGCCGCCTACCAGGTACAGCAACAGCTTTCGGCCCAGCCCTCCGACGACTCACAGCCCGGCCGGCAGGAGGTGGTGAAGGTCATTGACGACCTGCGCACCAAGCTCGGTGAGAGGAGGAAGGTGCAGTCGCTGCCCGACGGCGTTGAGGCGGCGCGTAACGAGGTGGTGCGGTGTCTGCGCGAGAACGACCGGCGGCCGCTCGACTGCTGGCGCGAAGTCGAGGCGTTCAAGGAGGAGGTCCGGAGGTTGGAGAAGGGATGGGTCGATAAGGTTGTGAGCTAGGCTCGAGGAATAGCAAGAGGGGTGTCGGTATGGAAGGGCCTGGTATTGCCAGGCCCATGTTGTATATCACATGGCCGTTGCGGACCCGGGCGGATTGTTCGGATTTCAAAGGGCGAGGAGCGGTTTTTTCGCTGGCAGGCTTAGATGCGGAAATTTAGACGGCGTTGGTACTATGTCGACGAGAAGGCGGGGCGAGCTTAGGAACCGTCTGCTTGTTGTAGTATAAAGTCTACACTGAAGTCACCCGCTTGCTCGCTCTTCTTCCTGTTGAGCTCCTCGCGCCGCTTTAACCCCTCCAGCCGCTTCCGATCTTTTCTCGCCTGCGCGTCTTCCCAGCCCTCCTTGGCTTTGGGAGGGGCGAACACAGCATTTAGAGCGGCGCTGAATCTGGCTATCCTTCTGCTATTCTCAACAAATCGTTCGTTGGCTATCTGCACCAGCATATCGAGATACTGCGGTGACACCATCGATCGACGTACACCCTCGGTCTCGGCCCCGATGAGCGACTCAAACGACAAGCCCATTGACCGAACAGCAACCATTGGCGTTGCCTCTTCACCGACTTGCCTCGCCAGCAGGCTGACAGCTCCGGTCTCCCGGAAGCCGGCCTCCATCCCGGCCTGGACGACCAGTTGGGCGTGCTCGGGGGACGCAGTCAAGACGTGTAGAATCTAGACAGTGTGTCAGTTGACAGTACATTCGAGACGTGCTGAGAAACGTACCATTGGCTCGAACTTGAAATGGACCAAGCGCGATGACGCAGTCAGCGCACCAAGTGGTGGCGTCCCTGCTTCTCCCGCTGTCGACCCAAGAGCGCCCCGCAGGGTGCCATATCCGTGCTCACCGGCGTCGTTGCCCCCATGCTCCTCCACCGGATCGTGAGACACAAACAGCCACTCTCCACCCCCCTTCCCGCCGGCCGAGCTCGCCACGTTGCCCAGTCCGCCCTCATCCCCGGCATCGTCATCCGCAGAGGCACCTACAGCCGCCGTTTTTGGCCCCTCAAGATACACGCTCACCCGCCCCGCGCAGCTGCTTGTTGTGACAAGCCCCGAACGAGCATTGATCTGGTCGATCAGGTCGCGGATGCCCGCGTCGACGGAGCCTTTGGGTGAGGCATCCGTGTACTCGGCATCGGGCACCGCCAGCTGAGAGAGGATCTTTTGCTTGCGGCGGCTGAATTCTGGACCCGGGGCCGGAAGGCTCTTCATTCTGCTCCATGAACTGCCGACTTGGTTATTCGCTGGCATAATATTTGTTGTCAAGTTCTGGAGAACCGCAATCGCTGAAAGATCATCTGGGGCAATGGGTAGCGAGTGGGTCACGTGCCCAGCTTCACCCCTTTACTTCCCCTGAGTTGAGTGGGAATGGAATAGGGAGGCGAGCTCGAACAACGGCGTTGAGGGCTCAATAAGATTGTAGGTTCTGTGGCTTTGAAGTCTACGGCACGAAAGCACAGTCGGCTCATGACATCTCACTCTGGGTTCCGGACAAGGTATCACAGCCCTGCTGTCGACCGCCCCTGTCAGTCTGGTCATACATTCACAATCAAACTGAACCGAGTTCTAGCAGGAAAACGTCATATTATTTCGTGACGGGGTATACATATGATGTGGCATTAGAGAAGATATGGTGAGCAAGCAACGCAGTGACCCAGCCCGCACAGCCCGCAAAACAACAAGGTCTCAGACTCGAGAAGCATCAGAAATTCGCAGCCAAGACAGCGGCGCCGCCGGCAAGAAGCATCGCTGCTGTCGGAACAGCGGCCAGCACACCTCCACCGGCGGGGATGGTTGCGGGAATGAAGGTCGTGGTTGGGTTGATGCCCGAGGTCAACGGGGCGTCAGCAACGGCAGTTACACCAGCAAACGCCGGTGCCTGTGTTGAAGCAGACGGGTTGGGGGTGGCGGAAGTGTTCGAAGGGTTCAGAACGCTAGACAAGGTGTCCCCGGGTCAGCGGTCGTCCATCATGCAAAACAACTAGGCTTCTCATCCTGCACCTCTGGTGGGTTACGCTTGAGGGATCTTGACTCACTTGTCCAGGACATGAACCACACCATTGCTCGTCAACACATCCGTGAGCACCACCTTGGCCGAGTTGACAAACACCTGGGCGCCATCACGACGGACCGTGATGTTCTGCCCCTGCAGGGTCGTGAGCGTCATCTGGTCCGTCTTTGTCAAGTCGGTGCTGAACCGGACTTGCTGGTTCAGGACATGGTAGCCGAGAATGCCGACCAAGTCTTGAGTGCTCAATGTCCCTAGCGCCGAGCCGATGACCTTGAACGCGTCGTTCGAAGGCGCAAAGATGGTGATGTCGGCGAGCGAGTTGACCGTGTCAACAAGGTTAGCGGCCGTCAACGCTCCAGCGAGAGATGTGAGCCCAGTGTTGATGGCTGTTTGGCCAGGGCTCGCGGGAACGGTGAGGACCGTGTCGATGATGTGCACAACGTTTCCGCCATCGACTTGGACATCCTAACAACATACTTCAGTGAGCTTCTCTTCGCCTCGCAACTGTGGTTGCGTGATAGAAGACGTACCGCCGTTACGACGGTGGCTGCTTGCTTGAAACCAGAGAACACCTTGGCCGTGTTGTTCACCATTGCCAGCTCGAGTTTCTGTCCCCCCGTCACGTTGGCAAACGGCGTCGTAAGCAGCGTCGCAGCAAACTTCGGTGTCGCCGAAAAGTCGGTGGATAGCAGCTTGCCCATCAGCACATGGTACTGCAACACACCCGCCAGCGCCGTGGGGTTCTTCATTAGCTCGGCCGATTTGGGGTTCCTCGCCATGAGACTGGCAAAGGCGGCATTTGATGGGGCTAGGATGGTGACGTTTTGGGCGGTCGTGAGCGCTTGCACGACATCAGGTACCAAGGAAAGGAGACCTCAATCCTTCTGTCAGTCCACTGCATGTTTTGGATGTCTGAGACGAGAGCGTACTGGTTAATGTGCTCAGCGTTGCGTTGTTGTTCGCAAGAACGGTGGACAGGGGTACGGCAGACACGCTGGCTGCCAGAGCCAGAGGCAGGAGATGTGCGGGGCGCATCGTAACCAGAATGATGCTGTCGACTTGGAACGCGGTGGTATGTACAGCAAAAGGCAACGAAAAGATAGCTCGTCAAGACAGGGCTTCACCACAATATAAGCGGCGGTGGAACGCTCACCATCTCGGACCTCCCTGAACGGAAACCAAACGCCAGGGCCGCAGCCTATGCAATGCCCCTTAAGCCACCCAAACTTGTCGTGCCCCATGTCACGATGAGCGCACTGGAGTTCTGGACGACAGCATGCAGGGTCCAACACGGAAACCGGAGAGAACGAGGAGGAAACAAGCTCACGAGCTGAGCAAGGGCACATTCAGGGGGGGCGACTGGAAACCGGAAGGAGGAGTTAGGACAATCCGTGGCCAGAAGCACCACCGAAAGACCACACAACACACGACAAAGGGCGGAAGGAGTAAGCCTCACACAGGCGTCTGTGAGTATGGCATGACCAGCCTGCGCCCCTGCGACGCGGAGTGTTAGAGCCGGGTAGATCACGAATTAAGCTCCGGAACAGGGGGGGACGCCAACCGCGGCGAGATCACCTTGCAGCTGGCGAGTCAGATTCGCTCAAAACGTGTCTCCAACTCTCCATCTGGTAGTCTGATTTCAATCGTAATAACTAGATGCTGTGTTTTGTGTAGGTAAGCAAGGTGAGTTCCCCGTTTGGGTGCTGCTGAAACAATCTGAGGATGGAAACTGCAACTTGGAAATCAAGATAACGCTAAAGTGGGCCGGCCAACTCCATACCGTCGATGTTTGGTTGCAGTGGCTTTTGTGCGCAACATTCTCTCCGATCCGCCTAAACCACTTTGGGAGCAAGTCGACAACTTCGCTCGCACAACTGCTCGACAGCTCATGCGGTTCAGCTAGTGTTACTTGCGATGTCACTGGAGATGGTGTGTTTCCCAGTCGCGCCGCGTCACTGTCTAAGGACATGCGGCCTATTGATGTCTGTCCAATCACCGCATTTTGGATAGTAACCCAGTACCTCCCTCAAGCAGCTCGAGGCGCCGAGGTCTCATGACCAGCTACCCAAACGCCACCTCCCCCCGCACTTCTGACCTTCCTGAACAAGCTGCGAGTGCCACGATTAACGACTGGACATCGACCACTTTCTCGAACTTCTTGAATTCTTTAGCAACCTAGTCTGATGACAAGGAAATTTTCAACACGGCAAAGACCGCCAAAAATGCACTCGAAACGCAGCGACCCAACGACGGGCCCCAAAGACCGATGCTCCCCAACACCAAGCGCGCCCCAACGCCGTTGTAATGCCATCATGCCGTCTGTGAAAGATGTAGTATGTACCCTTTGCGCGATCATCATCGTCGTCAAACCATCATTAACTTCTCCGGCCCTCCGTTCTGAAGGAGACCACGAAGAACCCCTAGCCTGTCCAGTTCCCAGGCCGACGCCGACGCTCACGCCGCCACCGCGGGAACCTCGTGCTCCTGCTGGAGCGCCGCCTTCTCCAGCCACTGGGCGTAGCGGCTCTTCTTGTTGTGGATGCCGCACTCGGTCTTGTCCTGGCCCTTCCAGCGGCCGGCGCGCTCGTCCTCGCCGTCGCCGACGGGCACGGTCGAGTGCCAGTCGCCTACCGACTTGTACCCCTGGTCGAGCAGCGCGTTGTAGGGCACCTGGTGCTCCGTGACGTACGCCTTGACCTGCGCGAACGTCCAGTTGGCGAGCGGGTTGATCTTGATGACCCCGCTCTCGTCGTCGACCTCGAGTACCTTGATGTCGCCCCGCTGCCCGCCCTGCGACCGGCGCCGGCCCGTGAGCACGGCGGCGACCTTGAGCTCCGAGTAGGCGCGCTGCAGCGGCTCCACCTTGGCGATCCAGTCATACAGCTCCGACGACGTCTCGTACAGCTTCTCGCCGTACAGATCCTCG
Source organism: Chaetomiaceae sp. R4402 (assembly GCA_023628555.1). Taxonomy (NCBI): domain Eukaryota; kingdom Fungi; phylum Ascomycota; class Sordariomycetes; order Sordariales; family Chaetomiaceae; species Chaetomiaceae sp. R4402. The sequence goes on from JAMAKO010000008.1 coordinate 1,248,100, forward strand.
AACTGACCGACCGTCTCCACGTCCGCCGGCTTGAAGACGTGGACCCGGACGTTGTACCGGGACCTGACACGCTCGACGAGGTCGTATGTCTCCTCAAAGTGGTACAGCGTGTCGAGGAAGATGAGGTCGATTGGCTGAGTGTTCGACGACCCGGCGTCGAGTTTCGAGAGCATGTCCACCGTCACGAGCCCCGTCAGGCCGAATGCCGTCGACTGGTAGAGGTTCGGGAAGAAGATCTTGCAGAAGCGGAGGATGTCCACGGGGTGCAGCGACTCGAGCTGCTTGTTGAGGTGTTGCAGGTGCGGCTGGGTGAGGGATATCCGCGGCAGGCTGACGGTGGATGTGTTGCCAGAGAGGAACCCCGAGTCGACCGATCCGTGGTCCGTGGGGGAGGATAGTTGGGAGGAGGTCTCGGTGCGCGAGTCGTCGGCCATGTGGACGTGTGGGGGGCGTTGCGGCACTAGGAGAGGCGACAAGAGGCAGAAGCAGCGTTGGCTGATCGGACAGTTGGCAAGCAAAGGAGGCTTGAGGGTTGAGTTTCTCCTGCACGGAGAGAAAAGGGGGGGCAGAAGGCACGGGGTAGCCGAACTCGCAAAGACAATAGCGGGGGTGCGTCAGGACGTGGGTGGACGGGAGGAGGAGAGGGGGGTTGGGTGGTATTTTAAAAACAACACGGGAGGAGGTTTGATGGTATGCCTGTTCGAGCGTCTCGCAGGAACCTCCGCCGTTCCGGACCGGAGGCGGCTCAGATTCAAATATGTTCTGGAAGGGAGAGCCGGCATGGACATGGCCGGGCATGCAAGTCATCCCCCAGATCACTAGGCAACATTACTAATGGCTGTTTCCAGATAGCCTTGGTCATCATGAAGGAACTCCCGATCCCAGCGCTGGCCTGACATTGGTCCCCGACCTTGGAAAACGGGTCAGCATGGCCGAGGGCTGGGGAGGCCAGCGCAAAAGGCGCGTTTTTTGATGAAGCCGTCGTGAGAGCGTAGCCAAATCACGCAATTCGCGAGCCCTGCCATTGGTCAGGCCAGACCCTCAGCGTCCCGCTCACCCCTTGTGGCGAAGAGCCGGGGAAGCGATGATGAGTTTTTTGTTCAGCAATCATAGCTGCGTGTCTGATGACCGTCCCTCTCTGCCGACGACTTCGCGGTAACAGTTACCAGCGTTTCTCGTTCCACACCGGTCTAGTACTTGGTCTGAGCAGAAAGATGATGAGCAATCATGGTGGTTGAGCGCTGGCAATCGACAAGCTGAGTCAGCCGGGACCTTCCGCTGCCGTTTCAGATGAGCCCGGTTTAAGCTGTTGCGTCAACGACGGCCCTGATCTCATCAACCTGGCTCGTTTGACGGAGTCCAATTGTCCTGTGGTACGGAGTACGTAGTATACATTTGGACCGACGTTTTCGTTCAAGCCGATGGTTATTCAAAGTTGATCCCTTCCGGGCTGCCATGTTGTGTTGTTCACTTGTTCTTGACCCCATCCGTTTCCTGTACCGTTTCGTTCCTTCAATCGCCTTTATTACGCAGCACACCTCTCATCACCATCATTTCTTCCCCATTCCCCACCCTGCACTAGCTCTCTTCCTTTTTGTCTGTGCAACCTCCGCTCGTTGTTCTCCGTTAATTTACGGGGCTGGGGCCCTGACACTCGTCCATGAATTGCCCCGCGGCCGCCAGACAACGAGCTCACGGAATTGAGGCAGAGATGGAGGTCTGGGATCACCAGCGGCTGTGTCCGCCGAGACAGTTTCACAGCAGCAGCGGTTGTCCAACCACATTCCCCGTCTTTGTAGAGATTAAGATGCATAATTCTGGAATTCCCGAGCCGACGGGATGCTCACCTGAGCACCGAGAGCCGGTCGAAGGCCGGCTGTCGGGTGTTGTGCCGCCCAGCTGTGTTGTCCGATAAGATAAGGCGCATCGCATTCCCAGGCACCGAATTACCCCGCCGGAGGGACGGTGTCGCAGGGTTGCCAAGCAAACATTTGGCGGGGTCCATCCTTGCACATGTCTGCCAAGGTGGGGATCTGCACGGCTTTTGGTGAACGCGGCTGGTTCCTTGGAAACGTCCGTCAACCCAACCGCCCCTAAAGACAAGAGAGCGTTATATTCCGCTGCGAACTGGAACGGGTTTTGCAGTCGCGCAAAGGTCAACACCGTCATCGCATCTCAGCCGGCACCCCGTGCCATTGAACGGTCTTCTTGGCCCCGAATCTGCAACCATGGCCGACGACTCAGCAACCTCGCCGAGGCAGAGCCGGCCGTCGATGAGCGCCGCCATGCGGAGCAGTTCGTTCCTGAGGGAGCACCAGCAATACCGCCCGCCTCACAAGCCTGAGAACCACTATGGAATTGACACTGTGGTTGAGGACCTACAAGCGGTTTCGGTCTCGCCCCGCGAGATCCCTCAGTTCAAAGGCGTTCCCTCGCCGGAGAATCCCCCCAAGATCGTCGAGAGCGGCCTGAGCCACGAGTTGTCACACCCTAACTGCACGCCGCACCCCGGCACTCATGCCGACAAGCTCGTCGCTACGCTCTTCTACAGATCAACGGCACCCAGAGTCTCGAACGTGATTCCTTCGCCGGCGCAGGGTTCCTCGCCGCAGAAGAGCCGGTCGCCTTCACTCCCCGAAGCCGAGTCCGACATCCCGCCAACCATGGCCCCGAGTAGCAGCCTCGACACCTTCCCCCTTGAACCGCCTGCGGCCGAGCCTGAACCGCTGGACCACCTTTACGGCTCACACGTCTCGCCCATGTGCATCACCTCCTTCCTCCACCTCATGTCCACCTTTCCGCTCCCCGCCGGCTCGACCGATCTGACGTCGGCGCACCGCTGCCTCAAACTCGACACCAGCCCGGACCATCACCCGCAGGTGGTCGAGCTGACGGTCTCGCCAGCCCCGTCCCTCGATTACCTCTCCCTCGCCGACTTGCGCAAGCACGAACTCATCTACCGCTTCGAGCGTGAGTGGAACGTCGATGTGGCGCTCAGGGGCGACGGTCTCTGGCGCCGGTATCCCCGCCTGGTGGTGTTTGACATGGACAGCACCCTCATCACGCAGGAGGTCATCGATTTGCTGGCTGCCACCATCAAGGATCCGCCCGATCTGGCTGCCCGCGTGGCCGACATCACGCACCGCGCCATGCTGGGCGAGCTCGAGTTCGACTCAGCGTTTCGCGAGCGCGTGAAGCTGCTGACGGGCCTGTCCGGAGACATCTTCCATGAGCTCCGCCCGGTGCTGGACGTCACCAACGGAGTGCGACCCTTGCTCCGGGCGCTCAAGAGGCTGGGCGTGAAGACCGCGGTGCTGTCGGGCGGCTTCCTGCCTCTGACGAGCTGGCTGGCGAGCGAGCTCGGCATCGACTACGCCCATGCGAATGAAGTGGTCATTGATGAGACAACTGGCCGGCTGACGGGCGAAGTGAAGGGCAAGATTGTGGGCAAAGAGCGCAAGCGGGAGCTGCTGCTCGAGATTGCGGAGAAGGAGGGCATCGCGTTGGAGCAGGTGGTCGCCGTGGGCGACGGTGCCAATGATCTGCTTATGATGGAGACCGCGGGCTTGGGCGTCGCCTGGAATGCGAAGCCCATGGTGCAAATGGAGGCTAGTGCGCGGCTCAACGGCGACAGCCTTCTTGATCTGCTCCATTTATTTGGCTTTACGGAAGAGGAGGTTCAACAGCTGATTGCATAGGCATTGGACGGACGCGCTGGATTGCTCACTTTGTTACTCCTCAGCTCCGGCTACTGGCGAAAGGCTTGGAGTTTAGAGAGCCGTCACATCAGACTACCACTATATCTACAAGAAGATCAGGGCAGATACCTCAGTACGACTGCGCAGGCTGGTCCGACACGATGGATTTGGATTGTGCAGTGCCGAGGTTGGCCGTCTGAATCCCAGGTAACCATCTCAATGCTCGGATGCTTCCTCATCGGGTCGCAGCAACCGTGGCCCGTATCCTGGTGGAAAGGAGTTGTGCTGGCCACCTCAACCCCCTGCCGTATACAAAGCAGACTCATGCCATTTAAGCTTCTTCACGTCTTACTTCTTTTAACCCACTTGTCTCCCAGAAACCGGCGGCTAGACCCGTCACGCAATCCACCAGCAGACGAAGACGCTTGGCTACCTGTGGATCCCAATGGGATTAATTCGCAGCTGGGTGACGGAAAGCGACATGCCCTCAAGGGTGACTTGTCTGTGTCCATGTTCGTGCTGCCTCAAGCAGCTTCGTATAAGACACGTTGACGATGTAGCAGGTTCGGTTGCGAACCCTCGGGCGGTGACAGGGAAGGCAACGGAGACATGAGAAGACTATGCGCATCTCAACCACCACTAGGCTATGGGAGGGTCAAAGCCAGGGACTACTAGCAGTACTCCGTAGAGGATATGCCATCCTCCGCAATATTTACGCCTGGAACCCCGGTCGCGAGAAGTGGAAACTTGTTTCCTCGAACTACCTATCTAGCATAGGTAACTAGTACAAAAGCAGACACGTTAATGATCGGTGTACCTTTGCACTTACTACCATCTATCCACCGACCCATGTACTGTGTACATAGTAGTTACCGGGCAGTCTCGACGCTGGCATCAAGCCCAGGTTCAAGCCCGCGCAGAAGCGGCAGCTGCCGGTAACCCACACACTACTGAGTGACCAGTGAACACGGCTTTTGCAACTTGCTACCCAATCAGCCGATGGAACTTTCTCCTTCGAGGAGACAACCCTTTAGGCGTAGCTGTCGGGTATTGCAATGGGAGGGATGAATCAACATCATCAGCTCCAAAAGGCTCAGATAGAATACCTGACGTAGGTGCCGCGGATTGGGCCTAGGCTGACGAATCTAACCGTTCGGTATCCGGAGAGCTGCGCAGTACATAGACCAGTTCTGCCATTTGCGGTGGGACCGGTTGCCTTGCCACCTTACTTGAAATGCAACCTTTCCGCGGCAAAAGACACAAGGTCTCTGGCATGCTTGCCGTTCGGACGAAGCAAATCATTGTGGCAGAACCATTCGGTGCCGAGACGTGGTGCCACAACAGCGCTAAGTCGGCGCAGGAGGGGTGAAAGGCGAACCAACGATAGGAGCTCTGCTTGCTCCGGACGGTTGATTCACGCCGCAAAACTCCTCGAAGCAAATCCCTCTGTCACACCGTCGCATCGTAGAGGTTGGGTTGGGCTGGAAGCCAATGCCTAACTGGGCATCACCGTCGAGCTGTGACAGGTCCCACTTATTTTGACCATGCGCGGCGCCAAACCGGCCAAATCTGAGGACGAAACCAAGCGGGGGTGAGATTCGGCTGGCCGTCAATGGCGGGGCTCAATTATCGGGCGGTTGCCTGGGCCACGGTGTAGGTCTGGGGAGGGGGCAGTTGGACACGCCGAGGGGCAGCTCCTTCGACAGCTCAGTCAGTTCATCGACAGCTACACCCATACGAAGCAGCTGTCGACGATTGTAGGGTAGTAATAAAGCTTTCTTGTAAATACTCGGTCTGGATGTTCTTTCTCCGCGCCTGGATTGTTCGAATTGGCAGTGCCTGCATATGGGAGGTAGGGTCGCTACCTAGGCGTGCTAGGTTTGTGAAGCCTGATCGCGGGGCTGGGCGGCAAGGCGCGGCATGAGAATCGCTGGCGAAATTTGAGGGCTTGCCCCACTTCGAATGAAGTTTTTCGTTGCTGTGCCCGGTCAACGACCCCACCAACCCATGTTGCCCCTCCCCAAACGTGCCTTAAAATCTTTGACCCCTCCTCAGAATTTCACCTGCTTTTCCCTTTTCCTTTCCTCGTCGGCATACCTGATTCAAGCAATCACCTGCCACTTCATAAGTGCGTTACCTATCGTCGCGCCACTTTCTCCAACAGCGTTTCTAACCTTCTTCTCCAGCTTTACCCTCGCGCAAGTCGCCAGTTTCGTTCAATAGAACAACAACTCACACACCGCCAAAATGGGGTATGTCGTCTTTCCATCGACTCCTCCATCAGCTATGACAGTTTATTCCTGACCGAGATCATGGCTAACTCATGAGCAGTAAGGACGACAAGACCCACATCAACGTGGTCGTTATCGGGTTTGTCTTCCCTTCCCTCGCGCCCCTCGCTGCGCTTGCGAATACTAACATGTAGCGATCAGCCACGTCGACTCCGGCAAGTCGACTACCGTAAGCACCAACAAATTCCCTTGCCTGCGCCGCAGGGTATCGTCACAGCTCGCTGACAGGTTCACAGACCGGCCACTTGATCTACAAGTGCGGTGGTATCGACAAGCGTACCATTGAGAAGTTCGAGAAGGTTAGTATCACACGCTATTTCACTCCTCTCCATTCCCATCGCTATCACCCATTGCCCGTCGCACGTCATTTTCATTTCTACACATTCGCGCATTTTCCGTCTGCGGTGCTGCGACTTTGTGGCTACCCCTCCTTTATCGAAGCGGGGGAGGGGCACACAAACCCAGGCAGATAAGCAATTTTTCCCCGGAAGCAGACCCACTCACCCCGCCTTCAACCCGGGCTCTTCACGCCATGTCCGGAAATGGATGCCAAGGCCAAAGACTGACAGTCAACAGGAAGCTGCCGAGCTCGGCAAGGGTTCCTTCAAGTATGCGTGGGTTCTTGACAAGCTCAAGGCCGAGCGTGAGCGCGGTATCACCATCGATATTGCCCTCTGGAAGTTCGAGACCCCCAGGTACATGGTGACTGTCATCGGTACGTTGCCCTGGCAACACTCCTTCTCCACGTTCACCCGCTAACATTGTTCTCCCCACAGATGCCCCTGGCCATCGTGACTTCATCAAGAACATGATCACTGGTACCTCGCAGGCCGACTGCGCTATTCTCATCATTGCCGCTGGTACTGGTGAGTTCGAGGCTGGTATCTCCAAGGATGGCCAGACTCGTGAGCACGCTCTGCTCGCCTACACCCTGGGTGTCAAGCAGCTCATCGTCGCCATCAACAAGATGGACACCACTCAGTGGTCCGAGGCTCGTTTCAACGAGATCATCAAGGAGACCTCCAACTTCATCAAGAAGGTCGGCTACAACCCCAAGACGGTTGCCTTCGTCCCCATCTCGGGCTTCCACGGCGACAACATGCTGGAGTCCACCGCCAACGCTCCCTGGTACAAGGGCTGGGAGAAGGAGATCAAGAGCGGCAAGGTCACTGGCAAGACCCTCCTTGAGGCCATTGACGCCATTGAGCCTCCCAAGCGTCCCACCGACAAGCCTCTCCGTCTTCCCCTTCAGGATGTCTACAAGATCGGCGGTATCGGCACAGTTCCCGTCGGCCGTATCGAGACCGGTATCCTCAAGCCCGGCATGGTCGTCACCTTCGCCCCCTCCAACGTCACCACTGAAGTCAAGTCCGTTGAGATGCACCATGAGCAGCTCACCGAGGGTGTTCCGGGCGACAACGTCGGCTTCAACGTGAAGAACGTTTCCGTCAAGGAAATCCGCCGTGGCAACGTTGCCGGTGACTCCAAGAACGACCCGCCCCTTGCGGCTGCTTCGTTCGATGCCCAGGTCATTGTCCTCAACCACCCCGGCCAGGTCGGCGCCGGCTACGCCCCCGTCCTCGACTGCCACACTGCGCACATTGCCTGCAAGTTCGCCGAGCTCCTGCAGAAGATCGACCGCCGTACTGGTAAGGCCGTTGAGGAGAACCCCAAGTTCATCAAGTCTGGTGACGCCGCCATCGTCAAGATGATTCCCTCCAAGCCCATGTGCGTGGAGGCTTTCACCGACTACCCTCCCCTCGGCCGTTTCGCCGTCCGTGACATGCGTCAGACCGTCGCTGTCGGTGTCATCAAGAAGGTCGAGAAGGCTGTCCCTGGCTCGGGCAAGGTCACCAAGTCCGCTGCCAAGGCTGGTGGCAAGAAATAAACAGTTTCTTGCTGCAGCAAATGAAGAACTCACTTCGGAGATCCGGGCCGACTGGATCACGCGAGACATCGCGTCGCGGGCTTAACCGCGATGCTACGATTGGCATGAGCACTCGGTCGTTTTGCTATGGGGCACATACTTGAGAGGGAATGGTCGGTGTTTCTGCGCATCAAAACTTCTCATCATGTGCTTAGTACAAAATAGAGTCCCAAAGAAGTGATCACGAAGGTCATGACACCCCATTTCTTGGTTTCCTGCGTACGCATTGTGATTGGTGGTGTAATCTGCGCAGTAAATGCGGATGTGGACTGGAGGTCGGTGATGCACTGTGTTTGGCGTTGAGGGAGCCTCTCCTGTGTGAGGGTATGTGTCCCTGAGCCAAGCTACCAAAGCATACACAATACTGTCCTCTCGTAGCCCTGAAGACGGAATGCGCTCATTCACTCGTATGCATGATGATGATCATTAGTTCCGGTTGTGTCTACCACTTAAATCGTACATCTATGTCTACAAACGCTCTAGAATCTATGATCTTTTGACATGCCATTTCAGCCCGCCCTGCTCGTTCACAATGGCCGAGGCGACGCGTATGAAATCCTTCCGCCCCACTCGTTTCGCCGAAACGGCCGGCTCGGCCACCTTGTCGTCCCCAGCGTTCATGACATGTGAGCCCTGCAGCTGCGGGCCGCTCTCAGTACCGTCGCCACTGTCGTCCTCGACAAACTCGTACCGGTCCGAGTGCTCCCCTCGGGGGATCGGCGCCGTGTACCCCCCCCCGGTGTGGGTGACGCGCACGGCGTCGAGAGCGAGCTCGGACCACTCGCCGCCACGTGGGCCCGCCTGGATGCGCGTGTAGCGCAGCTTCAGGCCCATGTAGGCGGCCGTGACTGTACGACGGACCTCGACGGAGGCGAGGGAGTAGTCGATCTGGACCGAGTCGTCACCGGCTTCGGCGTTGTCGCTGGAGGTAATGTCGGCGTCGGTGTCGGCTGGAGAAGTAACAGGAGCGTTGGACGGGGAGATGAGACGATGGGGCAGCCGTACGCCGAGTAGGACAGGCGGTGTGCCTAGCTTACCATCCCAAGGGCGCAGATCGGATTTGGAGATGTAGGTGAGAAGTTGCGGAACGTGCTGTTCGATGCCTGCGCCGGGGAGGGTGAAGTAGCGCTGCTGGACCACGCGCGTGTCCACGGCCGCCGTAGGGAAGAGCACGTCGCCAATGAACTCGTCTTTGATGGCGTGCAGAGAAACGAGGCGCTTGAGCTCCCGGTGGTCGGCTTCAATCCGCAATTCAAGGTCAGGTGCCGCGGCAATGAGCTCGGGGCCAATGTCGGGAGAGGGCGCGAAGCGGATAACAACCGTGGAATGCCATATGCCTTCTTCGCGGAGGTTGGTGGCTAGGTTGAGGCTGCCCAAGGCGGGAACCGCCGGGAGAAACGTGCGTGCGAGAGAGGTGTCCAACTGTGATGGGGGTTCCGGCGAGGAAGCGGGCGTTGAGGGCTGCTTCTGACGGGCAAAAGCAACATGCCCAAAGACGGCACTGGTGTGAGTCTGCAACTCGGACGACCAGCCTGAAGGGGTGTCTGCTGGGCCTTCGCTCTCGGACTCCTTCAGAGCCGGTTGGGTTTGTAGTGGGTAGGCAATGATTTCACTTGGGATAGAGACCTTGCCCACACCAGCACCCCTGCGAGGCAAACCGGAGGCCCACCTCTCCCACTTCTCGGACCGCTCTTGCCACGGTAGCTTCTGCGTGTAGTCCAGCATATCGACGTAGCGTCCAGGTTGGGCAAGATCGGTGAGCACGACTTGCACTGCTGAGGAAACACGCGGTTTCTTTCCGTAGGCATCACGCAGAAGCCGCATTACAGTTTCAGCTGCGTTCTCGAGGACTTCGTCTCGTTGGGCCATGTGAATCCAGGTGACCACGACCTAAGTAGGAGTTGAAGTTAGGCTACTGCCGCGGCTTGTCCAGGGATGGATAATACGGGGTTGGGTACCTTCTTGCCCGAAGGGTCAAAACGGACCACCGTGTTCGTCACGCGCCCAATTTCTTCGAGAACATCAGGCTTCAGTGGTTGCGGAGAAACGACATCGACGGGAAACTCGCTTGACCGGGTACTCGAAAGCACACGGTTGATCCGTTCGAGGATGGCATCGGTCGTAGGCCTGGGCGCCACGACGGAAACCGAGCGAGTTTCGCGAATCATTTTCACTTGCTTCACCTGGGCCAAGACGGCCCTCGGCATGCCTTCAAGCCACCTCCTGTGACCACCTGTGGCCGTGAACATGTCAGCTCAAGCACGAGCGGTTCCGGACAAGGGGCTGGTGCAAACATACGCGTCAAGAGGGTAAACTCAACCTCGCGCAGCTGTAGACTGAGGTACCCGTCTTGATCCAAGATCTTCTGATTAGACACGTCCCAGCATTCCCGTATTATCCTCACTGCAAGTCTCTCCTTTGGCACCATCCCCCTTGTAATGTATCCTTCGAGGCGCGGCTCGACATCCTGCGCGGCCTTCTGCACAGCCGGAACCCATGGCCGACTTTCCAGTATCCATGGATACTCATCCAAGCTCGTCGTCTCCAAGCCAGTCTGCTCGTCCTGATTGAACTGACGGGTCTGTTGGTGGGCTCTTATATAGCTCGATAACTGGCTGGTGGTGAACCCGTCGACCAGGGTGCGCTTGAGTTTCCTGAACTGCTTATCCGTGAGGATTCGCGTCTCTTTCGGTTTCAATTCGTGAATGTTGACGAGAATGTCGTCGGATGCGACTTCAGTGTCCTTGTCGGGAAGGAGACTCGCCGCGCTCACCGGCGCATCGCCGCTGTCATCGAACTCCAAGGCGAAAGCCTGGCGTTTTCTCGCCAGAGACCGCTGTTCTCTCAGAACAATAGCGGAACCAGGCTTCCCCAAGATGTCAACGGCGAGGCCTTCCGGCTCGGGGGTAAACACGTGGCCTCTGGACTTATAGATGCGCTGCTGCGGCAGCGACGGGGCGGAGGGCGGCCAGTAGGGCGCGGTGCCTTGAGCGTGACCAGCCCGTCCACCGGTGCGTTCCGCGTGGGTTTCTAAGTCGAGCTCGGCATTGGCATCCCAGTCGATCCGGTCGTCGTTGGGCTCATCGGAACTGCGGAGGCCGGCGCGGTTGGCGATATACCGCCGGGCAACTCGAGCGGGCGCAAAGACGAGGGCCGGGGGCGGCGGCCGCTGGGGCGCGCGAACCAGCAGTTGACGGCATCGAAGGCAGACAAAGCTGGCGCTCCCCGTCAACTTGCGGCCGAGCATCGAAATCTATTGGCACGGCGTGTCGCTGTACAGCCTAAACCTCTCCTGTTCAAGGAAGGCCGTGAGCAGCATCCATTGTCCGCTAATGAAAGAGAGGCAAATGGTACGGAGTAGGACGGACCCCGACCCTTTCCCTTTGCGACAAAAGATTTTGGGTGGGTCTGCGGACGCCTACAAGTAGTCCCGGCTTTGGGGTACACCCCGGCAGGCACTGGGGAACAGGGGTTGTTGAGCACTTGTACACGTGTAGGCACGCAGTGAATTCACAGGACGCGGCGGGCTCGAGCAGGGGTCGGACGCGGCGCGCCCCGCGTCGCTATCAAAAAGTATAGTACAGTACAGGCCTTATCAACACGCAATCGCAGCGCAAAGTAACCAGGAGGTATTCGACTGAGCACAACCACCACCTGCAGCCGTCCTCTCTGAATCACCTAATGCTGCCTACTTAATTGGCTCTTCTGTCTTAGCGTTCGAGATCATTGCGGGGAGTCTCAAGTCCCCCGCCATGCCGGTGCAACAGCGACGGCGGCGTCAAGTGGGTTTTAGATGCCAACCCCGCAAACGTGAGGGAGGATGTGCAGACTGAGCAATTGCAGGCTGTCCAGAATGATGAGGATGAAGAGATACATCAGCAACCTCCGCAGAGTCTCGGCGATGCTGAGTACGACGGCGACGAGCACATGGAAGATCTGGGACACAGAGACGAGACCAGCCAGTTGATCAAGAATCTTGTGCGCTACGCACTCGCCTGCGAGTACTCACGTACGCCAATACGGAGAGACGGCATCAAGGACAAGGGTACGTAGCGCAATCTTAGCTGTGCGCTGAAGGGTGTCGTTGACCATTCCCCAGTGCTCGGCTCCAATGGAAGGGAATTTAAGAAGGTGTTCGCCGGAGCCCAAAAGCAGCTGCGGGCCACGTTCGGCATGGAGATGGTGGAGTTACCCAGCCGGGACCGCAACCTGATGACAACGGAGCAGAAGCGGAAAGGTAGGCATTTGGGATTTACCATTCGCACCCCGTATGGGCATCGATCGCGGTGGTTTAGCTAACGCCCGGCTTCTACAGCGGCCAAATCTCAGAGCCAGAAGGAAACGAGCTCTAACACATACATCCTCGTCTCGACCCTCCCCGAAGCGTACAAGGCGCCGACCATCATAACTCCGTCCAAAGTCGAGTCCGCCGACGGCGAGGCCTCCTACATAGCATTATACACCATGCTCATCGCCATCATCACCTTCGGCGGCGGCGAGCTGAGCGACCCGCGCCTCCGTCGGCACCTGACGCGGCTCAATGCAGCCGAGAACATGCCCAGCATGAACCCGCACGACGGGACATCACCGACCGATAAGTCAGAAGCCGTTCTGCAGCGGATGATCAAGCAGGGATATCTGGTCCGAGTGACCGAGTCCAGGTCGATGGGCGACGAGGACTCGACTACGTGGCATGTCGGGCCGCGCGGGAAGGTGGAAGTGGATAAGGAAGCGATCGCCGCGTTCACGCGGACCGTGTACGGTGCGCCCAGCGACGAGCTTGAGAAGAAGCTGCAAGCCAGCCTCAAGATTCGGGACCGGAAGCCGGCGGCGACCGGAACGGTTGGTGGGGCGGTCGAGGAGACGGAAGAAGCGGAAGAGGCACCGCCGGACGGCGATCCTGGGCCGAGTAATCGCCGCAGGAGGAGGACAAGGCGGGCACAGGAAGAAGAGGAAGGCAGCGAGTGATTTGCCGTGAGCCTAGCCGGGATGTTTCCAGGCCAGGCGCATGATCCTGTATTCAGCTTATCTGGCTATGAATTTGGGCCTTACATGTTCGACCCTCTGCGTATCCCAAAAAATTCGTAGGTCCCTCTGGAGCTGCCTCAGCGTGGGATCGCGCGATCTCCAATCGCACCCCACTACTGATGGGTATATGCATGCCAGTTTTACGCTCACTGGGTCCCCTTTCCTCCGAGATTCAGCATATCCGGCCTGGTAAACGGCTACGCTGCTCACGGCGTGCGCCTGCCCGTTTTGTCTTGATCTGACGGTGTTGCTGCGTTTTTGCGCAAGCGGATGCCCATAGCTGTGCTCATGATCCGTCCTGACGTGCGGACACGAATGCTTCTTCGCCCTCCCTTGGAGGCGGTGGACCGACGGGTTGGAGCATTTTCTGCGGACGCGCCGTTGGTCAGCTCAGTGCCGCGGATACCGACCAAGAGAATGGCGGTAGGGAAGATGAACAGGACATACCCGAATCATGCGCACGCGCACTTTCGCCACCGGCTCGTTCTCTGCCAGCGAAATGTATGACAGCAGCGGCGGGTGGCCCGCGATGCTCGAGTACGTGTCGCGGTGGATGTTGGTCTTCCACTCCCAACTCGTCGTGTCCGGGTGTCCCGTGCCGATGTACTTGGCTTGGAGCCGCTCGAGTTCTTGCTGGTTGCGGAGCTTGTCGGCCTGTTTTAGACAGTGGTAAGTAGTTGTCAGGTTTATTTGCTGGTGATTTTCGACGGGGATGCACCATCTTTTAGATCTCCTGGCAAGTATCGGTCGGCCACAAGATGTTGTTGACAGTCGCAGGTAACAAGGCTGAAGTGCAGCGGCTGGTGGCACCTTGCAGGTCCTTGCTCAAATGTCGGGACGCCAAGCAAACGCTAAGTAAGTCATTGAGCAAGACCCGCGCCCCACACTGCCGTCTTGGCGCTGCACCTTGCAGCTCGGCTGGCGCAAACGACGAGGCTGTGGCGCGAGCTTCTTTCTTACCTTCCCCAACGCGATTCGCGATTCACCGTCCGGAGAGTCCAAGGTCCGCAAAATATTCCAGTGCCTGACCAGCAGCTTTCGACTCTACAAGTAAGCATAAGCGAGACAGCCAACCGCCAACCAAGCGCCTGCACTCCAGCAGTACTGTTATCTGAGGTCTGCCACGCAACGGTCGAGGTGTACAGCACGATTCCGTGAGACCCCGGTCCATTCCTCGCGACGGAAACATCATGCCAGAGCTCCTCGTGCAATCCGCCTTGGCGGCCTCCAGATCGGCGCAATTTGCGGCCGAAGCTACTTCAATCAAGGCCGACTGCCACGAGCACTGCGAGGCCAGCTCCTTGCTCGCCTGCCCGCGGTGCTACGAGACCCTCCTCGAGGCTTTCAGGGCCCGCTACCTCGGCCCCAGATCTGGCTCCACTGCTGAGGAACCAACGGCAGCGGATCACCAGCAGCAGCACAGGAAGAACGATGGGGACGAGGAACAGCAAAGACAATGGTTCACGCCCCGTCATGACTTCCTCTCTTCACTCAGCTTCCTCCTCGACTCTGCCAAGGAATATCAGATCTTGCCCCAGGTCGTCGACGACCGTGTACGCGAGGAGAGGAGCAGGTGGTATGCCGAGCGCGTGCGCGCCTCGCTGCTGCGGCTGATGGTGGAGGATCCTTCACACCGCGCGGCCGTATTCGAGAAGCTGGAGGATCTGTCCTCAACCACGACGACTGGGGAGGACCTCGTCCGGGTGACCAAAGAGGTTGCTGAGATACTGAGGCGGAGCCCGTTGGCGGCTGATCAAGGGCCTCATGACCTGCCAGAAAGGCTGGCGGCAGCGACGGATCGAGAGGGGAGTGTGAAGGTGCTGCGAGAGGCGTTCTTCACCGCGGGAGACGGAGCCGTGCCGGCGGATCACCAGAAGTACTTGGACATGCTACAGCACCAGGGGCTGTCTCTGGAGCAAGTGCTGGACCGGATATTGGACGACAGACAGGCAGCGGCGGGCGCCAAAGAGCAGGCGGACAAGCTCGGCCGGCGACTCGACGAGCTTCGCAGGGCCAGGGCCGCTCACGAGGCGCAAAAGTCCAGGAAGGCGCAGCGGAGGGAGAGCCTTGCTCAACAGAGGGTGCCGGACGAATTATACAACATTCCCGCTTGCGTTGTCTGCGGAGGCGCACCAAATGCGGAGGATTACTTCTGCTGCAGCATATGCACTGTCCTGGCAGGAACGGGGGTCCAGCAGCAGCAGACGGTCTTTTGCTCTCCAGAGTGTGAGCAAAAGGGACATGTAAGTACCCATCCGGCCCATTCAACGCCATCCATTCCCACTCCTCTCGGCACATTCTCGCACCCGATGTGCTGACTTGCAATTACTGCAGCTCTCCCATGCTGCAACACATACCTGCGCCTCCGCTACCGACTGCATCCAACCAGATCGGTTCCGTCGCGCCAGCTCGACAGGTGACCAAGACACGCACATGGATGAAGCCCCTGCCTCTCAAGATACCCTGTCCTTCTGCACAGAATGCCTCACGTCTTTGAAACAGCCTACCATGTGGTGCTCGCCAGCGTGCGCCGACGCCAACTTTTACGTACACCGTGAGCAAGTGCATCTGCCCGAGCGGAAGAGGCTAAATCTGGACGTGGATGACGAGCCGCAACTGGCATATGGCGAGACCGAGGCGGACGGCGACAGAAGGTATCGGGCCAAGGACATTGGGCGGCTCACGACGTCCCTGAGCGCGACGGTGAGGGAGTGGGAAGACAGGAACCGTGTCAGGCTACAACCTCCAGAATAGAGGCGAGGCCAGCTTGCCATTGCGTACGGTTTACGTGTCTGCACAAAGTACTGAGCCAGGACAGCTTTTTTGTGAACAGAAGACATCGTTGTTGATCTACTAACTAGAGGGATACCACCGCCCGCGGAACCGAAACCCCAAAACGATACTGTGCATAGCGCATGGCCGCAATCTGCTCCAGTAGCCCGCCCCTCTGAGAAGGTAGGGCGCAGAAACACACAAGGAGTAGTACAGCCGTCGGACCGTCAACAGAGAGATCGCTCCCATGTGTTTTCCAAGTCTTTTTGGTCCAGGATCTGGGTGAGACAGGAAAACAGTGCGACTCGGAAAACCGGGAGGAGAAGAAACGTGTACATGAGAAAGCAAGAGTCGCGCAACTCGCAGGAAGCACCCCGTTAAAATACAAGCCGGCGCCCTTGAATGGACTGTCTACAGCGGATCCGTTTGTTGAACCCGGGGTTGCGTTATGAAATGGAAGAAGTCGTCAGACCGAGAATGGGTAGATGCAGACATGAAAAGAAAACACCGAATTGGGTATGATGTCGTCGCGAGGTTTGATATTCGCTGAGCACAAGGACTGAAGAAAAAGCAATGGTATCGGTATCGACGCGCGGTAATGTCGTACTCGGAAGACTGGGGAGGAAGGTGGCGTTGGAGGAAAAGCGGGCGTGGTGATTTGGCTTGGGCTGCGCGGAAGCAGGAGGCACAACAGAGAATTAAATGGCCGAGGGTTCGCTCATTCCCGTCTGCCGCCGCTTTTACCGCATACTCTTCGTGCCCTGCTGCTTGAGTCTGCTCGTCCGCCAGCCCTCGTACCACTGCTCCCTGCTGAGCTCGCGGAGTTCGCCGCGCCATTCGCTGAACACCGTCTCCTTGAGGCGCACAAAGTCGCAGTGCTCCTCGTTGTACGGGTCGGCAAACCCCCACGGAAACTGGCGGCCCACCACGTCCGGCTCGTATATGTCCGGGCTCAAGATCGAGAGCGGCAGGAACGGCACCTCGTCCTCCTTGGCGTTCTCCTCCGCGGCCTTGTGCCGGCGAACGGAGCCGCTGGAGAGGCGCTTGGATTTTGGAGGCGCGTCTTCGCCTTCGACGGAGCCTTCCTCGGCCTCCTCCGCTGCTTCCGCTTCGCCGTGCTCGGACACCCGATCTTCGTCCTCCTCTTCCTCCATGATCCTGCTAGAATCAGGCGTGGCGTCGTCCTCATCGTCCAGCCCGAGCGCCTCCAGCGGATCGAGATTCGCCTTCTTCAGACTATCCGCCACAGTCCGCTTCAGCACGCTCATATGCTTCGTGGAGATGGTGTCGGCCTTGGAGACGACGGGGATCACGGTCGTTTTTCCCTGCAGTGTCCGTAAAACTTGGAGGTCAAGATCCTCGTCCAGGCCGCCCAGGACGCGGGCATGCGGATAATGCTTCCCGCCGTTGTGCTGGCCGTTCGTCGTGGCAGCTTTTGCGGCGGCGATGTTCCGGTCGAGGCGCGAGGGGTCGAGGACGAGGAAGACGGCATGGATGTGGGTATCCTGAACCCCCGGGGAACGCACGACCTTCATCTCCTCGTTGAAGGTCTCCTCGAATTTGCTCTCGAGGAAGCTCGACATCTCGCGAAGTTGCAGATCCACCACGTTCTTCTCCAGACCTTCGGAGTCCCACAGGGTCAAGCCGATCCGTTCGCCGTCAATCTCGGTCTCCAAGTAGTGGGGGATGAAGTTCCCCGAGGGCGGCGCCCGGGGGAAGTCCTCCGCCTCAATTGTGCTCTTGGATCGCTTCTTCGCAGGCAGCGCGAGCGCCGTCTTGAGGAACTCAAGGAAGGAGGTCTTGCCGGAGTTAGCGGTGCCGACGATAAGGATGCTGTCCGGCAATGTCAGTAACCCAGCACACGCACATAAGAAACGAGGCGAGTAATTTAACGACGTACTTGAACGGGGTGGGATCCTTTCTTCTCCGGACCCTCCTAGGGCTGTTGATGGTGCTGATGGCGCTACTGGCATAGCTGTAGCGGCCACGGTGCGCCATGCTGCCGGTGTGTGCATAAGGGTCGAAACCACCGTAGGGAATCGGGGGTGGCGGCACGCTGATCACGGAGCGCGGCGGATCCATGGAAGGCCGCGGGGTGGCGCTCGACATCTGTTCCGCTCTGCCACTGACAATCGCGAGGGAGTCGGGCCGGTTGTCGCCGCCGAGGCCGAGTTGAGAAGCGGGGGAGATGACGGGGAGGGGGAGACGGGGTGGAGACTTGGAGACGGCATCGCGCTGGCGCTGGAGCTCCAGCTCCTTTGCGGCCTGCTGCCGCTTCAGGTCGCTGCTTTTGCTGCGTCGAAGTAACATCCCGAAGCTAGAGCGACGAGGCGGCGGGGTCATTGCTTGATCTCTGCGGATTCAGCTTGTCGTGCGCGCTACGTAGGTAGCATAAGCGTGGGTGAGCGAGTGGGAACCGAGAAACAGCGAGCGATCGGGACACGAACAGCTACGCCAGTCTGGGAAGCGGCTATCGAATACTTCTCAGCTCGGAAGGGAGGATCTGCCACGATATCAGCGCTCACGAGTCCGGACGAGGTGGGATTCCAGGTTTCTGAAGGAGCAGATCTCGAGGAAGGAAACGGGCCCGGCGGGAAGTATCGATTCACTCGGTGCCCGTACGGGAAAGTGCCCACCTTGCTGCCAGTTCTCAACCTGCCGTGCGGGTGCGCAGTTCAAATGTCGGCCAGTCGGCTCCGTCCAGGACGACGAAAGGGAATGGACGCGACGTTTAGGGGGGGGCCGGCTTCTTCCCTGGCGGATACACTTTGTCAGTCTCTCAGTGTCACTGCAACCTCCGCAAGCAGCCGCACCCTCCATCCCCAACCCAGCAGTGCAGTGCGCACTTGGCCTAGCAGGCGCGACACCATCCCCGACACCATCCTGCGGAGGATGCAGCACGCCCGTCGAACAGCGCCATGCGCAAGCGATGCGACTGGTTTTATCCGGCGGTGGCTGGCGGAAGCTCACGGCGTCTGTTCGAGCTAGGGGACCGACGCAGGCTGGGAAGGCTCTGATGTTGAACGTACCTCGGATGCTTGGGATCGTCGCGGCTGCACGCTGGAAGCCTGCGCAGTGCAGCGCTTTGACGGACGCGAGGACAGAGCGGTACCCAAACGGTGCTGATGCGACGCGTGTACTAGTACGGTGGTAGGTTTCCCAGGTTGCGACGGAGAAGCTTATTAACGAATCGAAACAAAGTCAGAGAAAACAGTGGTGATGCAGCCCTTCCAGGACCGGAATAGCAGCCGGCAATGCGACAGTCTTCAAAGTGATGCGAGCGCCGCAGAAGGGAACGAATGGCACCCGACCTCGTTAGGGGCGCGAAGGAAAGAAAAAAAGAATGTCCCGTCGGGTGAGGGTGGGTGGTGGCCGCCAGCGCGGTGAGATTGGCCGAAAGTAGTGCTTCAGGCCCAGCCGGGGAGGTGGTACCGGGCTGGGTGCTATGGAAATGGGATGCAATCAAGACCCAGGGGACAAACTAAAACCAAAATGGACCCCGCACCCTGTAACGGGCCGCAGCATTACCCTGTCTCTGCTTTCTGCTTGGTCGCTGCCCGGCGCAATCTGCGTCGTCCTTGATGAATGAGCTCGCCGCAAGCCACGAGTTACTTAACGTTGGTTGCCCTTTGCTGACTATTGATGGAGGGCTGGCTTCCTCAGCGCCTTCTTCGATGTCATCCATGATCGCCCCGTGGTCTAAGACCAGCCGAACCGCAAGGCAAGGGGCGCCTCGGGCGCATCCATCGGGCCTGGCCGTCTCTTTCACGTTCCTGCGTCGTGTCTCACTGCCTGCCCTGCCGCTCACCTTGCCTCTCTGCCTGTACGCATACCGTGTGCATACAATGCCAAGTACGCATACATCTCGAGTAGTGCGGAGTACCAATTCCCCATGTTTGCCCGGAGATGGATGGCCGGTTCGTCGGCCTCGTGCTCCTGGCGTTTCTGGAGATATTCCCCACAATTTGGAGAGTTGCCCCTTTCCACTGCAGCTAATGTTAGCGCGCGAGCACTGCTCGCCTCGTAATGACGCGTCGGCCAATCACCAAGTCTGACGCCTACCAATTGAGCCCTCGCAGGACCGATGTTCTCGGTCACCGCATCGTGTCAACTCGGCCAGCTGCTAGTGCGGTGTACGCAGTACATACAATGTCAAATAGGTATTGAACGTTGCCGACACTTAGACCGTCTAGTAGATAGCATCGTGGCGATTTGCAGCTCTGCCTCGGTTTGCGCCTTCGACGCCCAATAAACGTTCCGATACCACTTCGGACAATGCGGAACGCTCCATCGTCGCATGTCATCCGAAGTCCCGTCCCACAAGCCACGTGCAAGCATCCACTGCCTGTTCCAGGCGAGCCAGGCGAGCCAGCCTCCAAATCAGCCGGAAACAGCCGGCCGTGCTTTCCTCTTCGTCTTCGATCTACTGTACATTCCAATCCAGCTTTGCAGTTTTGGCGTCAGTGAGGCTCCCCAAGGATGTCGTACTGTGTAGGTACGCAGTTGTCGAGACAATCCAACGCAGAAGGAATCTCCAGTTTTGATCTCCACAAACATGCAACTTTGGGGCTGGTGGAGCCGGGGTCGGGATCGCGTGTGGTTCGTTTCAGAATGAACATGAGTGAATGAACAGGGGGCCCACAGCTCATGCAACACTAATTGAAAGCATCAAGCCACACACTGTGCGCCTTCGACAACGGAACATAGTCGAGTGTGGATTCCTCTGTCCTGACAACACCCTATCTAAGGTAGGTAGGTGGGTAGGTGTCTTGCCTGTATTGGTCGAGTGTCGAGGGTATCTCTTTCTATCTGTACACAGAATAACCGGCTCTAGTATCCCATCATGATGCTACTGTACACAGGTTGAGCTTCGACAGCTCAGACGCGCGGCGAGGCCTGCTGTGTTGTCTCCGTATGCTAATGAGCAATCGGGTTGTCCCAACTCGTCTCAGCCCTCAAAGACGTCATGCTGAAGCTCGACGCCGAATTCCTTGGCCACCGACTTCAACCTCGCCTCGACTTCATCCTCCATGCCGCCGCCCCGACCCAACAGCTGCTTCAGTCTGAAGAAGTAGAAGGCGACGTCCGACAGGACCAGGACGGCCTTGAACAGGAGGTGCTGCCAGATGTTGACCGCCCGCTGCCGCCACGGCAGGTTGCGGTCCTCGAACAGCGACCGGCTCGCCCACTCGCCCATCATCTTGATTCGGTTGACCGGCGAGCCCAGAAAAGCGTTGTTGCCTTGCACGATGCGCATGTTCCGACCAATGAAGATAAGTTCTTTGGGCCATTTGTCCTCGTCCGCCAGCACGTCACGGATCCCTTGTTTCATCCTTTGCTGCATTTCAAAATGTCGCTGGCTCGCCGTCTTCTTGTCATCCAGCGCGCCCAGCATACCTTTGCGGAACTGCTGCTCGCCGCCCTCGTACGGCCGCAAGAGGGTCGCCGACGCGAAGAGGTCCGCTGCCTTGATGCCCCACTCCTGCGTGATCTCGGCGATCTTCTTGTTGTCAAACGTCATAAGCGCCTTCCAGAACACGCCGTATTCGTGCCGGAATTTGTCGCTCATGTAGACGTAGAGCCCGTGGTCGATTAGGACCAGCTCGGGCTTCCCGTTCGGTAGGCGGCGGATGAAAATGTTACCGGGATCTAGAACCGTCGAGTCAGTCACGCATATTCTGCTGTACTGTTCCTATGTGGACCAGGGGAGACGGAGGTCAGGTTGGAACCCACGTGGATCGCAGTGCACGACTCCCCATTTGAAAATCTGGGCGGAGAACAGGTCGACCATGGTAGTCATGACTTCCTTGGTGGACAGGCCCAGTCCTCCCTTCCCGCGCCGCCCGCGCCATTCTGTCCGCTCCGGCTTCAGTTTGTGGCTGTATGGGTTCTCTCGTAACTCGCGGCGTATCGCGTCCATATCCGGAGGAGCCAGCTGGGCCCCATGCACACCCGTGGAGCCGCTCCCGTAGCCTCCCAGCCAGGACTGTGTGAGGGCGTCCTTATCCCACAGCCGAATGCCTTCAATCCACTCCGTCGTGAGTACCCGCCTAGAGCTGAGTTCGGGATACACCGGCGGGACGTAGACCCTGCCACGCAAACTGGGCTCGTCGTTGATCAGTTGGCGCATGATCTCCGAGTTCTTCGCTTCATTCTCAAAGTCGGTCTCGAGCATCAGGCGCTCCGTGATGAACGGCACTAGGGAATACAACGGCAGGTCGAACCACCATGTGTACACCTTCGTAACGACCCTGGCCAACATCATCTCGTCAGCAAAACCCGTTGTGTGCTCAGGGCTCGCAACAACAGGAAACAACGAAAGACCTCACTTAAACGCCCACAGATCCCACCCAATCTGTTTCGCAATCTCGGGCTTCTGAATCTTGATCGCCACCTCCCGCCCGTCAGGCAGCCTCGCCCAATGGACCTGGGCGACGGACGCGCTCGCGCGGGCGGTCCTCTCCATGACACCCCTACCCTCCGCGCCGGCGAAGCTGACGCCAAACACATCCTCGACGCTCCGCCCGCCGAAGTCGTCCCGTATGACCTTCTCCACGGCAGCCCACTCGTCCTGCGGCGCGTCGTCAAACATGCGCGCAAACATGCGCTGGAACTCGGGCGGCAGCACGGCGCTCTGCATGGCGATGGCCTGGCCGATCTTGAGGTACAGCCCGCCGTTCTCGCGCAGCAGGCCGAACAGGCGCTCGGCGGAGCGGCGGTGCAGCTCCGGGATGCCGTCGGCGCCGCCGAGACCGACCAGCGGCAGCGGCTCGGCGCGGAAGTTGACCTTGTAGTCGGACGCCACCAGCAGGCCCGTGCCGAAGGTGCGCAGCGACCGCGCGATGCCCGACGCGTACACCTGCCGGTCCACCAGGTAGCCTGCGCCAAGCAGCGCTGCCAAAACGACCAGGCGCCGCCCCCAGCGCCGCGAGCGCCGGAAGCTGCGGGCCGCGCGGGGCGCGCCGAGGGAGGACGGCAGTGGAGGTCGGAGCGGCTCGAACGGGCCTGATGAATGCGTGCTGACGGGACGGTGGGGGGTCGTGGAGAGCAGGCGACGGGAGAAGGAGGAGGAAGGGGAGAGCGCAACGGATCGGGACGCACACGGGCAGGAAGACGACGTCGCGGGGCTGCAGCGGAAAGGCCGGATCGATGGCAGCGGCAGGCGGCAGCCTGCGCCGGCCATGCTGCTCAGACGCCGCATCATGCCGTCGAGAGGATGGGCGGCTGGGTTGGAGGTGGGATTTGGTGTTTCAGGCCATCTTGTCCATCAGGAGTAGGAAAATAAACTCGAGAAGTCGCGGAGTGTGAGCGCGGAATTCGACGGACAGGGCTGCGACGTTGGAGTCGTCTGACGACATATTCCGTCCTGTCTCGGGGCATTTTTTGCCGCTTCGGCCGACCGCCGGCCTTCGATTCTCCGAGGCCGATCGGGCCTCGACAAACAACCTAGTACAAAAACGCCACATGGGATCCGGCGCCACGGCCAGCCCAGATCACTCGAGCAAACTGCAGGCAACAGGACTCTGCAGTTCAGTGACTCGGTCGCACAAGCTTGCCGAGAATTGTAATAAAAAACGTTTGAGTGATGTCCTGTGACTGACGGGTCTTGTTTCCTAGGACACAACTACAACAGTATATGTTGCTATCTTCTACCAACACGGCACCGCCGATGCGAGAACCGAGAACAAGACATAGATCTCGGCGATGTTATCATGCACTAATTATAAGTACTTGATAAACAGACAGCACAGGTCTCTTAGACAAAACCGATTTGGCGATGAGGTGGGGTTCAGCACTAGCACCTCCAGGACACATCAAGCAGAACTGATTGTAGTGGTATCCAGCGGCCGTGTTGATGCAAGTCGCAGAGGATTGCCGCGAAATTGGGCTGGACAGGAACGCGAGGAAAAGTGACGGTCGCCGCCACCAGAAGGATTTCGTCTACTAGTACTTGTCTACACGTATGTACTGTGTACCTTCCTCTGATCGCCAACAGCCAGCCGATGGTCCAAATGCGATGTGACATTGAAACCGGGTCAGTCAAGTTGCTCCCAGTGCGGCTCAATCGTTGGAAGGTAAGGTAGCTCTTGAATGGGTACCCTCTTTTCCTGTCGTATTACAATGATCAGAGTGTCTTGACATTATCCCCAAGCGCCAGATTCTAAATGAAGGCTAGGTACCTACTCGCTGTGAACAAAACAGATGGCGGCCCTCGCCGCAAGTCCACGCGAAAACATGCGGATGACTGCAACCCGCGTTGGGAAGGTGCAGCAGGCTGGTGGGACATCGGACTTGCATGAAATCCAAACCATCGATTTCCAAAAGCGGAAACTGACCAGGTTGTGGCAGGTTCCAGCAGACGCCGCACCGCTTACCCCGTAACCGTGTCAAACCATGGCGAACATGGGCAGGAAGGGAGATGCGGCGAGCCCTCGTCGCCTCAGACGAAACCGCGCGGTACCTCGCAGCTACCTACGCAGTTGGTTGTGTGATGGTACCCAAAAGGCAGCGTGGGTGAACATGAGATTGCCAACAACCAGCAGCCTGGGAGGCGGGAAGATGGAATTGCGGCTAGAAGTTCCGATCGTTTCATTTTAGCCTTCACCCATGCTTTCAAACTAACGGCGGGGACTGTTAGGGACCTGACGACTGCGGGCGCTCGCATGCCTGTGCGAACTGTTTTTTTACTGTGATGGTGACCGATGGGAGACTTCCTGTTCTCTGTGCAAATGACATGGTCAGCTTGTTGAAAGAGTCAATGTGTAAAAGGTGAGATCGAGAGAACTGTTTCGCTCTTGAGGGATGCCTTGCGAGTGGAGCGCCACCACAGATGTCAGGCATGTTGTGATGCAAAGAAAGTTCGTGCGCATCGCGTGGCTGAGTCTCGGCCCGGGTTCACAGGTGGAACTCGGATGGAGCTTCCATTTCCACTGCCCACTCCAATCTCGAATTCCCGCCCAGTGGGGGTGCCACATCATTGGCCCACTGGAGCTAGCAAGTGGAGCATTGTGCCAAGCTGATACGGGCGGATAACGCTAATGTTACTCTCAGGTTCAGCGTGCTTGAAATACATGTACAGGCAGGGGAATGAACGGACCCAGGCCCTGGCTCACCCTTCCGTCGCTCCCCACAACCACCCGCCGGCCTGAGTGAACCCCCTACACACGATTTCCTGCATCCGGATTCAGGCCATTCAGCATCCCCGGTCCCGTCTCTTCACCTCCACCACCGAGCATCGCGTGTGCCAGACGTGTCGCCTCCGCTGCCATTCTTTTCAGAGAGGAGCCGCGGATTGAACTCGAGTGCCGGCCACAATGGACTAGCATTTCGCCGTACTTGCAGCCGCATCAATTGATCACAGCGGCCCGAAGAACGACCACCTATCACCCACTGCCCACGCTCACTTTGCGCATCGCTCGCTCACTTCTTCTTCTCGTTCCCCATGCTTTCTACAAGCCACACTTGCCTTTCGCCCAGTATTTATCTACCACCATACTACGAGTCTCTTGTTGAGACACGGGCGCGCGCGCCCTCCGACGACCGCAGGCGATCGGGCGTTCCTCCTTCGGCCGGCCGCGTCCCGAGGACGCTGGCGCGTTCTTACCCACCTCATTTCCTCGACGACACGACTGCGCTGAGTGAAGCCTGCCCGCCATGTTGCGCCCCGCGACGCCGCTCTCGGTGCTGCTGTTTGCGGCATTCGCCCTGCTATTGCTGTCCGTCCTCTCGACTCCCATAATCAAGGCGATCCCACTGGGAAGCTGGCAAGGGGTCGATTTTGGCGTCTTTGGATTCTGCACCAAGAGTGGCTGCACTTCCATTGGAATCGGCTACGATGTCCGTGAGTCTCTCTACCTGCTGGTTCCAGGATTCCAAGCTTTGCCCCTCATAAACGCTCACTGTTTGATCTGTTAGGGTCTTTGGACGCCAGCGACTTCGACCTTCCCCCGGCAACACGTTCCACTCTCTCATCCCTGCTCATCGTTCACCCTGTTGCCGCCGGCATAACCCTCCTCACGTTCATCCTCGCCGTGGTCGCTCACTTCCATAGCCCCTCCCATTCGTCCAGGTACCTGCTGATCCTGTTCATCGTCGGCATTCTCGACTTCTTGGTCTGTCTCCTGAGCTTCCTTGTCGATGTCTTGCTCTTCGTGCCTCACATGGCATGGGGTTCGTATGTTGTCCTCGCCGCGACCATCCTTGTCGCGCTCAGCGGCCTTGTCTCGTGCGCCATGCGGAGGACCATCGTGGGAAGGAAGGCGAGGAAGAAGCGCATCGCGGAGAATGCCGAAATGAGTGGCGAGAACTACTACAACCGCCAGGCTCAGCAAACGACTGTTCCCATCGCAGCGCAGAGCCCGCTGCGGCCTACCGTGCCCCTGGTCAGCGGCGCCAACGGTGGAGCCGACACGCTGCCCGAGTTCGCTTCCTTCGAGAAGAAGGACGACCGCAGCAGCGATGAGCGAGTCCCCTTGACTGCGAGGAGCCCGTCCGATCGGTCACCGGGTACCTTACCCTCCGACCCCGCAACGACGAACTCTCCCAATGCCCGAGATCAGTACGGCAACCCAACTCTGGTCCAAGACGGTTATCCCGCGAGGCCGCCTTCCATTGAGCGCATGGGCTCCCCTGGGAGAGGCGGCATGCCACCGGGTGGTTATCGAGGACGCGGTGGCTATCCTGGCTCTGGCCGAGGCGGCTACAATGGTTACGGCCCTCCGCCGGGGGGCCGCGGTGGATACGGGCCGCCAGGTCGTGGAGGTTACCCACCTCCTGGAGGCAGGGGAGGCTACGGGCCTCCTCCACGCGGTTACGGAGGATCGATGCGAGGCGGCCGAATGCCGCCTCCCCCGAGCTATCAAGGCTCCCAAGGTCCCTATGACAGGAGACCGTCACCTGCCGGGCCCTACGGCCCTGGGCCTTATGGCGCCAGACGCGCATCACCTGGTCCACCGTCCGCTCCTGGCTACATGAACCAGTCCGTGTCCAACGTCTCATCCAGCGGTTACGACGCCTACAATCCCAGCCAGGACGACCTTCCCCGTGCAGAGTCCCCTCCGCCCCTGCCAGGTATCGACGATGGTGCGCCTCCAGCCCATGCGGCCGAGATGGACGCGACAGCTGGCAGCCCAGCCCACGCGCCTCGTGGTTTTGGCCAATACAACCTCCGAGACAGTGATGCTGATGTTGCCGGCATGCTGGCGCTGCAGCAAGCGAGGACCTCGGGCCCGGATCGGCATATGAGCGATACCAGCAAATACAGCCAAGATGAGTAAGTCGTTGCCAATCTCCTGACGATTATACGTTGGGCCTCTTTGCTGTTTTGTTGCTGACTTACGAGCACCAGCGGCGCGTATGTACCGCCAAGGCAGGCATGGAACCAGGGTCCGGGCAGGAGTTCACCCCGAGTAGCTTCACCGCTGAACACTACCGTTCGGCCCGCGGAACTCCCGCCTCACGGGAGCCCTCCGTCTCAGCCGCCGGTCGCACCTGCTGGTGAGTACTACGAAGACGTGGACCCCCGCTTCGCCGAGTCCGCTCCGGTCCAGAAACCAACAACACCAGCTCCCATCAACGCGACTAACTCCTACGAGGATATTCCCCAAGGCTCCCGCAGTCCGGCAGAATCTGAGCGTTCTACCTTCACCTCCATTTCCCAGAGGGGGATCAACCCGCGTTGGAACCCGCCTGTACCGCCCCCGCCGGGCCCAGGCAGTTACGGAGGCAACGTCGTGCCGAGGCGTCCTGTCAACCGCGCAGAGATGCTTCTCGGCTCGAATCCAGATTTTGAGCTGCCCGCTCGTGGTGGCCCGTCTAGGTCAGCCGGTGCGATGATACCCGACAGCGCCTATCCGTCGAGGACAGGGTGACGGCCTCAACAGCATCCCGCCCATTTTTAAAAGGGATGGTTTGCGCCGCCTGACCCGGTTTTCACTTGAAGACGGAGGCGCTGTTTTGTTTGTTCGGTTTTTTTTTCTTCTCGTCGCCGCGTATATAGGCTCAGATTCTTGTGTTGCTTTACAATTCTGTCCAATCTATGACTATCTTAATCAGCGGTTGAAGGAGCCAGTATCCGTAGTCTGCAGTAAAAAATGCCTTTACATGAGCGATTTTTACCTTGTTTTTTTCCCAAATGGCTGGACTTGCTCACCCCTTACGAACTGACAGCTTGGTATCATTCAAGCTTGGCTTCGACCTGATCACGCCGCCACTCAGGAGGGCCCTCTCACGGACGGGGAGTGAGTAAAAACTGCTCAGTGTCTTGACATCGCGCAGCAAGCTGTTGCTATCCACCTAGAATATCATGTCGCGTATCGCTCGGAGTCATCATCATGACATACTGTGACTTAGTTGCGCTGCTGCTGCCCGTGACTTTCCTGCCACTGAGGACAACCACACAGCGTGAAGGGGCACGTACCTAGTCAAACGAGCTTTCAGCGAAGCAAACCGTACTTTCCACGGCATCTGAGCCCAAACCCGTAGGCCGTTACACCCGCTACCTTGGAGTCCGTGCATGGACGCCGTGAACATTGGCCCCTATTGATATGAGCCTTTAGAAGCGAGCCTCTGGCCCTCTCCTGATTTCTGGTACCGCGATCAACGGCAGAGAAACCCTACATACACCGAGACGGCTGTGCCATCAACCGGAAGTCCCTCTAGGAATGGACAGTTCTGACGAACAGCAATCGTAGCTACCCGAAAGTTCACCAACGATCCAACTTGCTTTACGAAGCAACAAACAGTGCGAGCGGCTGTGGTTAGAATACGAGCTCCGCGGCGGATACTGTGTCAGTCTTTCTAGGAGGAGGGCAAGCCTGTCTTGGGCACAACAGCTCGCTGTGTCACGGCCCACAAAAGCCAAGTACAACCTGAAGCGTCGTGCATCGGGCTACAAGACCGAGACATACAGGCACGGACTCGGATACCTCTTCACCTACGCAACTTCTGGCGCATGCAACGGCTGCCAAGCGCACGACCGGCAATCAAGCTATTCTGTCCGAGTGTACAAAGAGGGTGTAAGGAAGGATTAAGAACCGGTTCAGTGCTGTCCAACCAAGAACTCGTCCAAGCACCATCACCAGTGGCGCGACATCTCCAAAGCAATCCTCCCGCTCGCTATCATATTGCCAGCTTCGAGTTATCCCGGTCCAAGTCCCCCGAGAGTTGAAGAGTTTATGGGGATGGATGGTCATGCAAGACCTTCTCCCACGTGACGAAGGGGCCTAGAGCTTCGCCTTTCAGGTGCTGAAAGTGGCGTCCACGGTTCGAATAAATGCTCGTCTCAATACCCCCGTCTCGGCTTCTTGACAATTCGCTTCTTCTTCTGGTCGTCCTTCGACTTGCTGAAAAAGCTCGTGTTCCCCTCCTCTGAGTCGTCCACCCAGGCATCATCGGCCTTGACGAACCCGCAAGGCCATGGATAGACCCCCGACTTGCTCGCCTCCTTGTACCCCATCAACGTAACCAGGGCAAGATCAATGAGAGGTTTGGTGGCATCGGCCCCATCCATCATGTTTGCCTCTACAACGCTCAAGAACGGCGGCATGACTTTGTCGCCGACTCCTGATGGCTCCACGTTGTTCCTGCGGAGCCGCTCGCGGCCTTCGCCAATGACTCCAACCCTGTTTTCCGAGCAGTGATGGTGAGTATCGCGGACAAACTGATCCACGCTTCTCATGAGTCCCTCCGTGCCGGCGTAGAAGCTCTGATTGATCTTGTTGATTTGTTCCGAGTATGGTTTTGGAGTGCACTGGCTGCTCGTGGTTGGGTAGCTCAAATACCAATCCTCGTCGATGAACTGGTACCGCCCATCGTAGTTGTGAGGAAACCCGCATGGATAGTACTTCTCGATCCGTTCAGGAGGGAGGGTGTCGTGGATCTTGGGTCTGGCATGCTCCAGGGACTCCACGGGAACGTCGGAGGGCCCAGGAGTGGAAAGATGCCGGAATGCAGTAAGCCCGGGAATGTTATCCGACGCGGAACCACGATAGGTCTCGTCAAAAGCAAAATGAATTGGTCGTTCGACGGTTCCGCGCTTGTCATCATCGTCGAACGTGGCCAGAATTCCGGATGCGATATTGGGATTAGCGGACGATCTAGAATGATAGCCGCTTGTGAACACTGGAACTTGGCTGAGCTGGCCATCCAACTGAAAAGTCCTCGACGCTGCCTCCAACGAAGATGGCCTGTAATGGCGCTGGCCAGGCGGGCCGGCAGTGAGTGGCTGAGGCGGCCCAGCTGCAGCCGGCGCCGCCCGGTTCGTGCCGAGCAGTCGGTCTCTCGGCAGGTCAGAGCTCGATGCCGGGAATGGCGAAGGGGTGTCTGAACGGCTGAGGCCAAAATTTGTCGTCCGAGCTCTCGCCAACGCCTTCTGGGCAGCCTTCTGCATCGGGTTCGCATAAGAGGCCAAGTTGGTGAGCGACTTCACCGTGATGCGAGAAGTCAACATTTCCTCGGACGCTGCGCTATCGTTGCCCTCTAAGCCCACCGGGGACGGCAGATTTCCCGAGCGGATGCTTGGGGTACCGGGAATCTCAGTTCCAGCGCGGATTGGGTTCTCCCGCTCTGCTGTTGGGCTGACCGCTCGGTCGTAGTTCTGCTGCAGCGGGGAGTACTGGCGCAGCATGGCTGCCGTGGTTGGCGGCGATGGAGGAGGAGGGTGATCGCCGAGAGGCAGCGCCGACAATAAGGCGTTATCAAAGGGAAGGTAGGGTTCACTCGATGGGGACCGGAAGGGCGGCGGGTATCGGCGCGTCCTGGCCCGGCGAGTGGGTGGCTGGATCGGCGTCGCTGCGTTGGGATTGTAGATTGACCCAACCGTCGTGTAGGTTGGCTGCCTGCTGGCTTCTGCGCCTGCTGATGAGTCAGTGAGCGAGTTAGAGAGGTTTGGTAACAGAACCATACAGGAGGGTTTGTGCTCCGTGTCTTCGAATCTCTGATGACACGGGAAAAGGAAAGAGAGAGCAGTGGTGAGAGGCAAACTCGCAAGCACGACTAGAGAAGGCAGCGAGAGCAATCTACCACACACGGCGTCATGCGCTTGTAGTAGCATGTGGCAGGTACAGATCGAGAATCTTTTGACCCTTCAAGGAAGGACGAAGGACGATGAGGAACGAGGCACATGGTGTCGTGCGGGAGAGTGGACATACCGGTCGATCTGGGCATACAGTCGTCGGACTGCAGCGAGAAAGCGGTCGGCTGCTGGTCTCGAAACATGGTTCCGGGAAGGAACTCGATCGACATGTCCAACTTGTTCTTGCTTCGCAGCCTTGAGCCAGGGAATGCGGGAGGCTCAGAGCGGGGCGATGAACAGAGTCGGGAGGACCGAGGAGATCCTGCCAAACCAGGCAGTTCGAAAGACGGAAGAAGCAGTTGGAATACCGCCCCCTCCCCTCAGCAGGCCGCGGAGTAGGTGGTGCTTGTGAAGGGATCCAAGAAGTGAATCGCTCTCCGCCCAAGCATTGAGGAGAATAATCGCAGGAAGCAGCAAACGGTAGGCGGTGACTTTAGACTCCAAACCGAGAGTCGACTGCGCTTTCATCTTCTTCTTTATGCCTTCGCTATCGCTCCTTCCTGCTGCATCTTCTAAAGACTCGGTCAGTAAAGGAGACCCGATAAGAAGACCAACCATTCGCGCCTTCCCCGCAAGCTGGGGGTTGAGTAAAGCGCTGGGAAGTCAACATGTAATATGACCGATTCGCCACATGTGAGATGGAACACCAAATTGACAATCGCGACGGAGAGGGGAAACCAGGCGACTATCCGGTATCTCAAACCACATGGGGCAAGTCGCGCAACTGCTTCTTCTGCATGAGCTGAGCACAGTATCAGGAAGCTGAGCTGCCTCGCTGGGAGGGGTGACCATACGAACTACAGGCGCCCTCACGGCGCTTCACGGAGGGTTTTATTGGCGGCACAAATGGAAGGGGTTGATTTCAAATGCGGTGCTTCCAACTCACCTGGTTCAGAGGTAACACGCTAGGTGCTGACATCCTCCCATCGCCAGTAGATGCCCTTCAGATACTTTCCCTTCGTACCGCACCATCGATGGCCACGCCATGAGGAGTCACCTAAGCCTCTAGATTCGAAGTCTGCGCATTGCACCTGGAATAGGCCCCCTCATGAGTTCCAAGAAACCCTGCATCGTAGAAGCCGAAGCTACGGCAAGCTGTAATCTCGAACAAGCGTGATGCGCCAAACCTGGCGACGTACTGACCAGTCAAGCACAGAACTCATCTGGCCACAATGTGCAAACGACTGCATCATTCCCACCTCGGCTTCATAGCATGTCCAGGAGCTGCCAAGTACGACGCACGCGGAAGCCATGGGCCGGGTCATGTCTCGAACGGAAAACCCTAAGCCGGTCCCTTAAAAAGGGGACATCACTTCCCCAAGGCAGAGTCTCCTGGCGAAGCCTTCTGCTGAGAGAAATCAGTGTTAGCACTCTGCCGTTCTGTGAACCAAGGACACCCCCTTACCCGTTGTCAACCAAGGCACTGCATGCTTTCTTGAGCTTTATACGTCGGATTCACAGTGACGAGAGTCAAAGTGAAAGATGTCGCAGCCAAGAAGGTTTCCTTAAGTCGATATCAACGCGTCCGTAACCGAAGGGAGTTAGGGAAGCCGTGGATCCAAGTCTATCCCGTCGGCCGAGGATATCCCGATTCATTGACCAACCGTACCGTGTAATGTACTTCGTACATAGTATCCGGATTGCCACACACGTTTGCTGCAGGGGTGCCTGCCTTCGCACATCTGCGGCATGGGACAGGAGGTGGGTGTGGTGGTACTGTATGTATTCCGTAGAAACGGGACACTTCTCCCCACCTTTGTCTCTCTGGTAAGGAACACAGTATAGACGGAGAAAAGACAGAGAGGGGCGGGCTTGTCCCGTCTACGACGCTCATCCAAGCACCCAGTGTCTATCCGTAGCTCAAAGCACTGGTCTTGAAGCCGAGTGTCTTTGTAGCCTACTCAGTCAACGGAACATATCCGAGGGCTGGCAAAGCGGGAGGGTGGTGTCGGGGAATAGCTATTCCCGACTGCAAGGGCTGCAGCGCTGCTGTTGGCATACGGGTCCGGCACAGATGGGGGTTCGCACGGTTCAACCAAGTCTTCAAAGTACGGAAGTAACACCAGGCAAACTTGGCGTACTGATGGCGAGGTTCGCAGTCCATCTTCCGGCGAGCACTGTGCGTGCTGCCTAAGTAACTGAGGACAACTTGAGCTGGCTTGCACGCAGAAACGGGCAACATGCCTGCACTGTGTAGCTGAACTGTCAGCGCCCTCCATCACCGAAAGGAGGGGGAACACGGTCCGGGAAGCGAACAACTGTGGAGCTGGGGTCGTGGCAGCGCGCACGCGGAAGAGACGGGGTTGTTGTTATACCAACCATGTATCCGTGCAGTTCACCGCCTGGAATGAAGCCAAAAGATCCTGCAGCGTCCCGATCTCTTGTTGCGCGCAGGCGTCCGTCCGCAGGCACCGACGATGCCGTTCTCGAGTTTCGATCGGCGTTCTCGGTCGACACGATGCCTCCCTAGCTCCGTACCCCTGCGGCACGATCCAGACTTGGCGGTTGCACTTGTTAGTAGCCTCGAGCAGCCCAATGGAAACGAGCACGCTGTCCCGCATGCTGCTCATTGGTGTGCCGGTGCCCTGTGTCTCACCGTGCTGTGTTTGGATGTTCCAGAGGAGGTTACCGTATCGAGTACTCAGTACGCCTCTTGACACGGCTCAAGGCACACAGTTCAAGTAGCCTGCGTGGAAGCGCTCCCCTTCCAGAACCAGCGATTCAGCGCCCGCCGGATCCACCCTTCCGACCCCTGCTCAGGCGTGTTCCGTCAGGTTAGCGGTTGCCAGTTTTGGATGAGGCTGCTTGGTAGTGGAGTCCCGCCCAAGCCTTTCGCACACCTGGACGGGCTGGAACCCCAGGCCATTGTCAGCCTAAAGGGCCCCAACTCCCCGCCCCTGCTGACCGCTGGGCCTAAAGGTGACTTCCAAGAACCTGCCTCATCCGTTGCGCTCACCAATTGCTCAACTCCAAGCTCCGCCCTACATTCGCCGGGTTCTCCCCATCACCAAAAGAGTCCATACCTACCTGGAGCAAGTCAAAGGTCAAACAGCACACGGCTGGACCCAGAAGCACCTGAGCAAGCATGGACTACACGCACGCATCGTACTTTCCCGGCGCTCCGCCGTACCAGTTCTTGGGGGCTCAGGTTCCCCCGCTCACACCTGCTCATTCCAACTCGGTGGCTTCGGATGATTTCAACAACACCTCGTCCCCGGTAGGTGTCCCAACCCTCGGTTTCTAAAGGACCCTGAAGCGCACTGCAGAGGAGGGAAGACAACGGTACAGGAAAACCAAGAGAGGAAGACCTGTCTAGGTTTTATAACCTTGCGGAGGTCGATTGGGTCTTTCCATCCTCTGCGCCGTGCTAGCCTGCCAGACTCCGCATTTCGTCCGTCGGACCTGGCAGTAGCGCGCATTCGAACTGCGGGACGAGGGGCTTACACAAGCATTACTCAGGAAATCTACGACCAGTTTCCCAACGGCCTCCCCCACGATCAGTACCAGAACTTCGACGGCTACGTCCCCTTCAATTCGTCGCAGGCCTTCGCCGGCCCGCCGACACCCCCGGCGCAGCATCCCGTGCATGCTGCAGCCGTGCCGCCGCCGCTGCCGGTGAATGGCCTTGCCAGCTCCACCCCCGACATCGTGCCCGTCTCCAAGACGGAGCCCGAGGACCTGTCCCAGAATCACAGGCAGGGCTCCAACTCGGAGGAGGACGACCTGACCCCGGCTCAATCACGGCGTAAAGCTCAGAACCGCGCAGCGTAGGTGGCTCAAAGCCTCGCCCGCCCGCCCCCCCCCCCCCCACCATTCTTTCGCGGCTTCGCATCGCCGCTGTCTCTCGCCGTTGGGACCGCGTTATCGCCTGACTTCTTGCCTTCTCACTGCCTCTTAACTTGATTGTTACGGTGACTGATTGCGTATGATAGTCAACGAGCGTTCCGCGAGCGCAAGGAGCGTCATGTCAAGGACCTCGAGAGCCGTCTGCACCAGCTCGAACAGGCGCAGCAAGATGCCGCCTCGGAGAACGAGCGCCTGAAGCGCGACCTGCAGAAGATGAGCACGGAGAACGAGATCCTCCGGGCGACGTCGGTCGCCACCGCCAACGCCGGGTCACCCAGCGCTGCTGCGCCGACGACGACGGGCCCCATGTCGTACAAGCCGACGGACTTTTACTCCAACGTGCTGCAGGGCCATGCCAACAAGACGCCGAGCCACAGAGTGGTGACGAGCGAAAAGGGCGAGCGCCTCCTCGCGGCCGGCGCGACCTGGGAGGTGATCATCAACCACGACTTGTACAAGCGCGGTCTTGTCGACGTCGCTCAGGTTAGCGACCGGTTGCGGCCACAGGCCAAGTGTGACGGCCAGGGTCCGGTGTTCGAGGAGAGCGCCATCATTGAAGCCATCGAGCGGAGTGTTGCGGAGGGCAGTGACGAGCTGCTATGAACATGATTCTGTTTTCAAGGCAACCCGGTTGTTTCCAGGAGCCCCGCCTCTCTCTTCCGCTTGAACAAGACGCACATGGCACGACTTGATTCGATGGCGCGCCTGACGATGCGATGACTGTCATGAGGGCGGTGGCGGAGGACGAGCTTCCCGCAGAGCGCTTGCCTGCGGCGGCTCTTTCGATGTTCCCCGCAGCCGGCTTGATTAAATGGTTTATGATCTTTCTGAGGATTTTGGCGTTGTCGTCGGCGTTTTGCAGGCGGGAATGGACTCTGCGTGGTTGGATTTTGGATTCTGCGGGCTTGGGTTTTAAGCGGGTTAACTGGTTCAGCTACATAAATTGGGTCTGAATTGTGTTGTGAGGGAGTGTTCAGTTTTGCTTCCTCGCGTCGTGTGGTTTGTGTGATTCGAAGCCCGAAGCCGCGCCGTTCGGCTCACTTATGGTACCCAAAGTTGCACGAGGTCGAGTGCAAAAATGCTTCTTCCAGATCGCAAGCCAAGCATAATGGCGCTTCTAAGCGCGTCAGTGGTATTCATATTCCTCATATCACGGATACTTTCAGGAAGCAAAAAATATATACTAGCTACGTTTCAAACCCACTTGTCTGGGAGCGGGAAGAGTGAAGATGAATCAAAACGCCGCGCAGTGTCCTCCGGTATATGCCCCGCTACGTGAACCCGACCATCTCTATAGACCGTCCATGCTTGCCATGCCCAATTCCGAAAGTTGTCATCTCCGCCTTCCCAGCGTTCCCGCCGAGAGCACCATCCTCCCGCCACTCGGCTTCCCTCGCATTATAGGCCATAGAGGCCTGGTTCGCCGTCCTTCCCTTGTTCATACACATTATCGTCCGTCCACCGACACCCCCTCGAATGCGCAACCCAACTACTGCTCCTTCTTCTCGGCCGCCCCATTCAGCTGCATCGACTCGTTGCCATTCTGGCCCTCCACCCAGGGATGCTTGATCGTCAGGCACCAGATATCTAGGTAATCGCAAATGGTGACGATGACGTCCACCACAAAGCTGCCGTAGACGCCCACGGCCATGCCGAGCATGCAGAACATGAACGCGACCTGGTAGACACCGTCGCCCAGCGCCGAGGGCCAGCCCAGCCACGGCACGGGGCTGTGCTGCTGCAGCAGTGGCCCGGCCGAGTCGATGACGCCCCAGGCGAGCGGCACGACTAGCACATTCCAGTACGGGAATGGCAGCTTGACCAGGTGCGCCGTGATCATCTGCCCGACCGAGTAGGCGTTGACGATGCCGGCAAACACGGCGAAGGGGATGAGGTGGCCGCGGAGGATGGTCGGCTGCAGCGCGAGGTAGGCGACGATCAGCGACCAGGTCGCGAAAAAGGGCACGAGCCCGACGAGCGCATAGCGCGACCGGTCACCGCGGGCGCGCCGTGCCCGGATGACATTGCGCGCTGACTCCACCGTGTTGTAGACCAGCACAATCCCGCCCTGCACCATGTACCACTCGGTGAAGGAGAGGTTGTAGAGGAGGGAGGGCAGGCCGACGCCGCCGACGGCCTGCGGGAGGCCCAGGGTCGGCAGCATGCTCCGGCTCCAGAAAGAGGCGCCGCCCAGGTAGCCGGTCAGGGCGTAGACGGCAACGACGATTAAGATGCCCTCGACGGGCCCGTTGACGATGCCGAGGGTGAGGGTCTTGGTGTGGTACTCGTCCCAGGTTTGAACGTAGAAGGTCAACAAGCTCGCGAAGAGCGTCGCGACCGTCTTCCAGGTCTGGCCCATGTTGGTCGCGCCGGCGAAGAGAAGGACTTCGAGCGAGGTGTTGAGCGCGTCGACGCCATGGTCGAAGAGCTCGCCCAGCGGGCCGGACTGGTGCGTGCGTCGTCTGCGGATCACACGCCGAGTTAGCACATAACTCTTGGAGATCAAGATTCGGCAACGTACGCTTGTGTCCCGTCCACAGCGTCAAAGGTCTGATAGAGGAACAACCCGGCGGCCCAGGTGTAGTAGACCCACGTGGGGCAGTCCTGGTCCAGCGACGGGTTGTACCACAGCAGCGTCAGGAAGTTGGCGACGACAAACATGAAGCCCGTCAGCGTGATGAGGTTGGGCGCCATGCCCATGGGGAAGCATTTGATGACGACATTGGTATAGAAGGGCTTGAGTACGTAGCGCGACAGCAGCGAGTGGTCGACGCCCGAGTACTTGTACTGCCGCAGGTTCGGTAGGTATTCCTGCCGTACGTACACCATCACGGCGGCTGGTCTGTTGCGCTTCGGAAGTCTCCGAGTCAGAAGGGAGTTCCGGAGTTCGCAAGTTGGCGAGGAAGAGCAGGGCAGGGCAGGAAGCTGGGGTTGGCGGCTGCTTATACAAAGCAAGCAAGGGCGGTTGTGTCTGTGAATGGATCCCTGGTTCTGAACGGCACGTTTGTTGATGGGGAACCCGGCGAAGGAAATGGAGGAGACGAAAATGGAGGGAAAAGCAAGCCTGGAGTTGGTGAGTGGGTATTTTTGGCTTGTTCAAGGCAGTCCCGAACTTGGACTTTTTGTCCCACCTCATCTTACATTTTCCTTCCAACCACGGTCTTGGCATGACGTGCCACTGCGCGTCGCGTCCCATTGCACTGCTACCTGTCGCGTGCGACGAAAGGCCAGCCAAGCGCGGCGAACAAACCGCGTGACGACTAATTTCCCGCTACCCTCCATGACGATCAGCTGAACTGCGACTGTGCATCTGGTGTTGTACACCTCGTGGTCTGCAATATCATTTGATGAAACTCGTCATTTGTCGCGTCCGTCAATCGGAACCCCAGCCCCTTGGTGTGAGTTTACGCGCAGAGACTAAAGGTAGCGATGAGGTATTGCCGAATGACATTTGACTTGTGATCGTGGTTTTATGAGTCCATCGACCATTTTTGGCTGCGTTGGGTGTGGGCAAGAACAACATCTCATTGCACTACTTTACGCTTCTTAAGGGAGAGGAGTCTATTGATATCGCAGCGCAAACCCCCGCAAGATGAGCGTCCGCTTCTTAAACAGCAGCACAGGCGACAAGGGACAGAACGCTCCTTCTTTATTTTTGTTTCAACAGCAAAACGAATAACGCCATGCGTCCATCCAACCGTCGTCATTAAGCCACAGATGCCACCATCAGAGCCGCCACCCCTTCCTCCTCGCTCCTCACCGTGATCTTGGTCGTGACACCCGTCTTAGACGAGTAAGCCATGCGCACGTTGGCGACGACCCGCCCGCCGTTGACCGTCTTGCCGAGCAGCTTCAGGGTGTGCGTTGTCTGGTTTACGGGCACGTCCGTGCCCTCCAGTGGTTGCAGCGAGAGCGCCTTGGCTAGTTGTTCCGTCGCCTCTGTTGGCTTTTGTCAGCATCCGTGTTCTCCAAATCATGTTCACACAGTACCGCGGGACCGTACCTGGTATGCTCTTCATGCTGCTGAGCTGTAATGTCTCCTCGGCCTCTTCTGCCTGCGCCTGTGCCCCGACCTGCTCCCACACGTGGGCGAAGTTGCTGGCGAATGTCGGGATGACATAATCGCTGCCTGACAGCTCAAATTCGGACACCTCGTACTCGTCCTCGTAGCCGCCCTCCTCGGGTTCGTTGGTTGTAGGGTCGATCTCCTTGCTCGTGAATTTGAGGACGTTGGAGAAGGTACTCACGGCGAGGGAACCCTCGCCATTTGCTTTCCGGAACGCCACGTAGACCTTGCCCGGGACATCTGTCTCCAGCCTCTCGGCCTGGATGATGAACACTTCCTCGAGCTCCTCCTCGTCCGACGGCGTGGCCATCACCGACACGTTCTCCAGTACAGTGGCCGGGAGCGTGTTCTTAACCTCGTACTGTAACACAACGTGCTCCTTGAAGATGTGCTTGACGACGCTGACGACGTACTCAGTCTCGGCCTCTGTCAGCTCCACCAAAGGAGACGACTTGAGCACGCTGCCGAATTCCTTCACCTCCGGGATCTGCATTAGTTCCTGGGCGTACTTCTGTGCCGCCGCTGACGCGGAAGCAGCAGCTTCGGCGGCCGATGGCGTCGCCTTCGTGGGTCCGGCCTTTGGCGGTTTGAGAGATGGTGTGGTCGCGGTGAGCTTCTTCGTCCTGTCTTCGGCATCGGCCTGCTCGCGCGTAACTACCGGAATCTTGGAGATGTCGAAAGGATTCTCGAATGCCTCTTTGTCGTCCGAAGTGACATACATGACGAGCTGATGCTCGAAGAAAGGCAGGGCAAACATGTTGTCTGCGCATCTCAATTAGCTTCATACGGGCGCACGGTTGGGGTCAAACGTAGAGAATCATACCGTTCTTGACAAACCGCGTGGCCAGCTCGTCGTCCTCCTCATGCATGAGCCTGAGGTTGAGGGCGGCGCGGTCCCGCACCTCGTCGTCGACATCGTCCAAGCACCGCGTGAGCAAGACGTCCACGCTTCGTTTGACCTCGGGGTCCTTTTGCCCCACACCGAACTTGGCCAGCGCGGTGACGGCGGCAGCACGGACAATGGCGTTCTCCAGGACGACCCGGTTGTAGATGTACCGGATGTACTTGGTAGGCTGAGACGTCTTCGGGCCCTCCACGCCCAGAAGATGCAGGATGCGGACAGCCAGCTTGGTGAACTCGCAGTCCTCGATGAACTCGCAGAGGTGCGCGAGCGCCTCCTCCTTGGAGTCAGGTACGAACTTGATGAGATCGAACATGCTCTCCACCACAGCCCGCTTGAACTCGTAGCCACCCTCGTCACGCAGGATTCCGCTCAGGAACTGGAGCATGCCAGCCTGCTTGCTGGGGAACTTCAGGCAGAGCGTCCGAATCGCCTCGACAATCGTAATCTTAAACTCGTCCGTGATCTCGGACATGAAGCCGGAGATCTGCTTCATCAGCCGGTCCACGCTCGCCTCGTTGCCCGTTTTGAGAAGGGTAGTGATGGCGAATGTGGCAATCGAGCGGTTGCTGTTCGAAATGAGAAGCTCAATGTCCGGGTTGCACACATGCACCACTTGCGGCCTGAATGAAGCAATGTTGTGTAGAATGCGCAGGGCGGCGAACTTTGTGACGGCTCGGGGCGAGCTGAGGAAGAGCTGGAGGACGTGAACGGCCTGCGTCACCTCCTCGTCGGTCACATCCCGCATGTCGCAGATGGCCTTCGCCGCCTCGAAGTTGACCATCTCGCTCTTATGTCTGAGCCAGCCATCCAGCAGCTGCATCATGGGCTTGCGGAGCTGCGGATCCTCATCGGCCAGCTGGGCCGCCAGACGGACCAGCATGACGATGGCGGCGGGGTTCTTCATGGCACCGGCTGCTCCAAACTGCTGGACCATCTTGACCAGCGCCATCCTGTCGTGCATCCGCATCTGGTACAGCAACCCAATCGCATGGTACTGCGTCATGGTCGAATTGTTGACGGGGAGGTTGCCCGAAGACGACGAGAAGCCTAGCGAAAAGCCGCCGGACGACTTGGTGCTCGCAGCAGCCTCCTGGGTCTCGCTTTGCCACCGCTTGACGACATCTCGGGCAATCGGGAGGAGGTGGTACGAAGAGACGAGGGCGGAGGACGACACGGAGGGGTTCTTGTCCACAATCGCGGTCTTCATGACACGCTCGATAGATTGGACCGTGGTGGCCTGGTTACAGCCATCGTCAGCACAGCCCCTCGGAACCTAGGAGCCAATTTCAAACGGGCCTCCTACATCGATGATTCGGCAAAGCGCCCGGATGGCGTTGGGGCGGTAGATAGAGTCTGTGCTGCCGCCGGTATCCTTCATGATGGTGCTCGTAACCATGATGATGTCCTCGGCGGAGCTAGCCAGCTCCTTGATGATGAGGTGAACCATCTGGCGCAGGCTGGCATCCTTGTTCTGGAAGAGCTTCGAGATGCCGAAGAAAAGAGTGGTGGCCTCGGTGGTCGGGAACTTCTCGCCGGTGTACAGGAGCAGGCCGATCTTGGTCAGAAGCACGCGGCACCGTCGTGGCTGGATGGGCGAGGAGTTGAAGAGGCGGGCTGGCTGCAATTAGCTGTCCGTCGCACACAATGCACGCCCACACCACCACGCCGTCGGCCGATCGGCTCACCTTCCTGAAACACCTGGGTCCGGTCAATCTTGACCAAACCACTGTCGGCGTCCTCGTCCTTCTTGCCGTAGCTCATGGTGGGCAGAACGACGCTGGGTGCACTGGTGGGAAGCTGGGCAGAGTCGGGCGCTCAAGCGTCGTGAGCCTGTGTGGGAGTTCCAACTCGCGACGTTGCCAATTCGAGCCACCACCAATGGGGCAGCCCCACAACAGGGGGAGGGCGGTGCACGGGCCTCTATTTGCGCCGGCTCACTGTTCAGTGCTAGGCCCACCTGTTTAAGTGGTTCACTCGACTTCACGATCTGTTGAACTCGGTCGCCCGTGATTGCTGACCACAATCAGTGGTACCACTGCTACCGCTGATTATCTAAGAGTACACAGCAAAGAAGTCCTTGAACACGCGCACACAGCCAGACAGTTTTGCTAGTCTCAGCTCGGAAACGGCCCATTTCCCGAGATCCAGATCCATGCCAGAAACCCCTTCCTACCACGCACGGCCCAACTGAACCATGAACCCCCCAGCACCACAGCCAAGCACCTGAACGCTTGGCGCGGCAGCGATCCTCACGACGAGAACATCGAATGCCAGAGAGGTAGGTAGCTGACTAGTAAGCAAGGAATGACGGAAAATAAACCGAAAGGAAAACAAGACGAGAACGAAACACACTCGGGACAGCTCGAGCCGATCCACCAACCCTGCGGACATGTTTTCGACCACTAATAAAGTTCTCTACCCAACAACAGCCTCCGCAGCTACCGGCTGAGGCTCGGGCTGGGGCTCAGCTTCCTGCGGAGCTTCAGCCTGCGGGTCAGCCGCGGGAACCGCAAACCGCCCTGGCCCGAGTTCCGTGTTGACAGGAATGCGGCCGTTCCCGTTGTCGATCTCCCTGCGGTCAGGGTTCTTGCCGCAGGCTATGACGGCCTCCCTCTCCTTCTTTCCCAGGACGACGAGGTCGAAGCCGGGAGGGAGACGACCATCAGACCTGTCAGAAGAATCAGGTTAGAATAGTCATGGAGGGGTGGAGAGAAGTGAGGGTGTCAAGTCCGGTTTAGCACGTACTTCAAGAGGTCCTGCTTCAGCAACCGTGCCTTGTCACGCAGCGCTTGCTGGTTCCGCGGGCGCTCGAACTTGATGGTTCCCGCCTTGATCTCCTTCTCGATAGTGCTCCACTTGCATTGGTAGATGTTCACCGCGTGCATAAGCGCGAGTACGTCGCCTTTCACCCAGGGTGACCGAACCTGGGGCTCCTTCACCTTGCGCGCCGCGGCCGATATCTCCCTGGTCCGCTGGGACAGGGCGTCCAAGTCGAGCTCGTCCGAGGGACCCGAGAGAGGTGGGTACTGGGACTGGATAGGAGAGATAGGAGGCAGAGTGCCGTCCTCTGCCGGAGGAGCTGGGGTAGGAAACGGCGCGGCGGCGGCCGGATGTTCGTTCCTCTTGCGTCTCGCTCGTGGCTTCTTGGCGGGCAGCGCGGCCAGTCCAGCAACTCCGTCGCCGTTCGCGGAGGATCCGCCCGGCGCACGCCTTTTCCGGCCGCTCGTAGCCTGCGCAGCGGACTCGGCGTAGATGGCACCGCCAGACGGGAATCCACCCGGAGGAGGAGGGTCGGCATATGCCACCGAAGAAAAGCTGTCGGTGTCCGGCGGATAAGGTGCCGGACGATGAGAGTCCGGGGGAAGCTGATGATCGCTATACATTTCCGGAACCCGATTTGCCAAATCCCTCAGCCTTTCCATACCCGTATAAACATAGGGATTTGAATCCCCGCTATATAAGCCTGCATCAGTCATACCCGGAGAAGCATTGAAAGGAACATCTTGCGCACCTGGACCCTGCCTGGCTGAACTGATGAGCCATTGCGTCGCCCTCAAGCTGGGACCGGATCTGTGAATCGGCTCGCGAAGTGGCGTCGGAAAACGAGAAGGGCTGTGAAGCGTCCCGTTGGCCCGCCGCCTTGCTTTGAGCAAAGACGCGCCTAGCAAACTGTTGCAAGCCATCTTCGAATTCGCTGATCGGGTATGTTCTCTGGATCTCGGTGAGGTCGAGATCGGACCCCTTTGTCGACTGTTTGGGGAGCAGGTGACACATTGAGGCAAACCGGCTGGCAGGAGCCTTCTTCGCTAGGGCGTCGTCAACGCCAAAACTAGGTGGTACAACAGGCCGGAGCTGGAGCGCGTCCTCGGGGTTGCC
Source organism: Chaetomiaceae sp. R4402 (assembly GCA_023628555.1). Taxonomy (NCBI): domain Eukaryota; kingdom Fungi; phylum Ascomycota; class Sordariomycetes; order Sordariales; family Chaetomiaceae; species Chaetomiaceae sp. R4402. The sequence continues at coordinate 1,291,581 of JAMAKO010000008.1, forward strand.
CAGACAAGATTCGATGGCTTCGGCGGAGGGCTCGCCATCAAACCAGATCCTCGCAACTTCTTCGACAGGGTTGAATTCTGCGTCGCCGTCGCTTTGAAGCTTCATGAGCGTGTAAATAGAAAGGTGAGTCCGGATCATCTGGATCTGTTGAGCAATCTCCTCCTGCATCTCCCTGTCCCAGCGGGTCGGGTCGTCGCCGGCGATGGCGTCGAGAAAGCGCGCCTCCCACTTCTCAAGAAGCGGCAGCAGGTCTTGCTGGTCAGCCGGAGTTATGTCGTCGAGCATGGAGGTGAGGTTGGCGGCCACGATAACTTTGAAGTCGACCGGGTTGACCGGCATAGACTTGGCGACAGAAGCTGAATCAATGACAGGGTTACCGATGACGCTGCTGACGCCAGTAAGATAGCGGGCACGGTAAGCGTCAAAGGCGGCCTTGAATCCAATTCGATCCATCTCCCACAGCTCCACGTCCTTCTGCTTGATACAAAGATGATCAAGAAAATCGCCGGAAGCAGTGGACAGACGCGGCAACATGGCCTTTATGAGGCGTGCCCTAGCTGCGTCCGCAGAGGAGGTGACGGATGCCGCAGGCGCCGGCGTACCAAATACGCGTTCTGCTACTTCCCTCTGGGGCGCGGAGCCTGCAGTGACCGGTCAATATCACACACTGAGGCGGACATTCGCATCTGTCGATGACAAAGACGTGTACACTCACTCTGAGGCTCCCCTTGGGAAGAAAAGGCATCGGTGCCAGCCAGGCTGTTGACACTCGCCACGCTCGATGCCTGAGTCTCGCGACGCGTGCCCCGGCGGGCGACTATCGGGCCGTCATGGCCTCGCGCGCCCTTAGCGCTGGGGAGAGGCGGAGGAGGCATGCCGGCGTTGTCTTGAGGCCCCGTAATAGCAGGGTCGATGTCGTGATGGAAGCCTACCGCAGCTACCAGCGCGTCTAGCTCGCGTGCTGGCTCCGGCTGCTCGTGCTGCTGAGCAGATAGCGCGGGGTCATACTGGCCCTGTTCCTGGTGCGGGCCGGCGTCCTGTTGCTGTTGTTGTTGCTGCTGCTGGTGGCGCGTCGAGCGGCGGCTGGGACCAGCACCAGACTCCTGCGCTGAGCGCGACGGAGGACGAGCCCTGCCGCGCCCGGACATCAAGACGGCTGCACGTATGAACCGCGCGTGTATACACTCTCGTCGACAACGATGAGATCAAGAACGATCGCGATGAGTTCCTGGTCCACTGCTAAGAAGGGTTGGGGTTAAGGTTAGGGTTTGGCGCGTGTCGAGCCCGTGATGTTGTTTTGAAGTGCATCACGCAAACGAGAAGGTCGCGACCCCACCGCGGTGATGGCGGCGTGCCATTTTGTCGGTGCGAGTGCACGTGACTCACTAGCGCAGCATTTATGTGTACTGTACATCCATGCTCCGTACTGTGTCAGGCTACGGTGTATGTAATATACACCTGCGTCCTACAAACCATGACGAAATCATGAGCAGGTGGCACAGCCCACCAGAATCTATGTTAGTTGGTGCATCTTTGGGCGGTATCTTTTTTTCCTACTTCGATTGATTTAGATTAATATCATTTGTCGAACATATTGACGGCGGAAATTACCATCATTTCCAGACAATTTGATACACAACCTTGATTGAGGTACGGACGGGAGTCCTGAGTTATCTTAGGTAAGGTTCTCCGTACTTGTAACTAACTACTGTTGTCGACGACATTGAAGCCTGCAGTGGCGGTGCACGAGCCACAACTGACCCCTTGACCCCCTGTCTCCCGCTGCACGCCAAGGCCTAGACTGGAAACCCCTGGCAAGGGGGCAAGACCAAGAAAACAGCTTCCAATCCCAAGCCCAATGCAAGTTGAACACGACGGCGACCTGATTGACATCTTCTCATCTTCCACTTCTTACGTTCCTTCAATGTCATGTTAAGTCTTGGATCTGATAATCTTTGCTAAGGTAGCTCGACGGTGGTCCATCGACATCCGGCGCACAGGGCACGTGGCGACGACATCAAGTCGCGATAGCCGCACGGCTGCGTTGCCAGTCAGTCCACGAAAACTCCAACTTTGTTCTCTCGATTTTCAAGCAGCAGAGCACAATGAGGCTCCGAAAGTACCAGTCGCCGCTTCTCTTGTTGCTTCTTCCTTCGCTCGTGGTTGCCACCACGCTTGCCGACAAGGAATTAAGCAAGGATTCGACCGCCGTCGCGGATGGCGCATCGTCGACAAGGCGATCCGGTACCAAAGATGCGCCGGTCGATGGGAAAGACGGCAAGCCACACGCCGGTCCATTTGTCGAGCTCGGTGCGAGTTCTGGCTCTACGAAGGACCTGCCGACCTTGAAAGATCGCCCCGCCGACCCGTTGGTTGTCGACGGCAAGAGGATACCTGAGAGCCATGATGGAGTCATGGACGACAAGAACCGACCAGGCCCAAAGAAGGGTACTACCGGGACAGAGGGCGGAGTGAGCGAGAAGGAGAAAGACCGCAAATTGAAGGAGAAGCAGACGGGCGGCAAGGCCGAGAACAAGCCGCCGACGCCGAAGGAGGCCCCCCGGCCGCCCCATGCGGACCAGGAGAAGTCTCGAACCGACAAAGAGGGCAAATCTGGGGACCAGAAGGCGAGCAGCGGTTCCGGGTTAGAGGTTTGTATTTTGGTGCCTGGCAGCTGAGCATACACTGGCTAACGCATCGTGTGACAGAAACCTGCCGATCTCCCCGACAAGACCCATGACAAAGCGCTTCCGCTTCCGGATTCCGCCGCGAATATCGACCATCTGGATGTTTTGCGAGGCGGGAAACCGGCGAAGAGCGCGGCAGGTGCGGAGGAAGGCAACGAGGGTCTCATCCAACCTCTCCACTCGTTCATGCTGTCGTTCACCATGATCATCTTCTCCGAAATCGGCGACAAGACCTTCCTGGTTGCCGCGCTCATGGCGATGAAACACGACCGCATCGTGGTGTTCACGGCCGCCTTCAGCGCCCTGATCACCATGACGGTGCTCTCAGCCGTCCTAGGGCACGCCGTCCCGACGCTTATCCCGAAGCGTGTGACGACCTTCCTTGCCTCCGTGTTGTTCCTGGTATTCGGAGCTCGTCTGCTTCGTGAGGGACTCGCGATGAGCCCTGATGAGGGCGTGTCGGCCGAGATGCAGGAAGTGGAGATGGAGCTGGAGGAGAAGGAGAACCTTGCTAGGAAAGAAGGCCGGGCCGGGTCCAACGTTTCGCCTTATGCCCTGGAAATGGGCCTCGGCAATCGCAAACCACGGACCAAGTCTCGCTTCCCAGCGCCGGCCCGCAGCCCGTCAAGCTCACCCGAGGGACGGAGTCCGTCGCCGCGGCCCGGGGCTATCGTGGGGTTTGTCGCCGGGCTCAATAATCTGCTGTCGCTGCTTCTCAGCCCTGCCTGGGTCCAAACGTTTGTCATGACCTTCCTGGGAGAGTGGGGTGACCGCAGCCAGATTGCCACGATCGCGATGGCGGCCGGGCAGGATTATTGGTGGGTGACGCTGGGCGCCGTCCTGGGCCATGCCTGCTGCACGGGCGTTGCTGTCATCGGTGGCCGGGCCATTGCGGGCAAAGTCAGCCTCAAAGTCGGTAAGTTTGATATGCCCCCAGTCTACCTTCTTGTCGAGATCCTTGGTGCTAACGCACTGCCAGTTACTGTTGGTGGTGCCGTTGCTTTTCTCTTCTTTGGCTTCATCTACTTGTTTGAGGCGTTTTACGCATAGACGGCCCGGCCCACACCCGAAAATTCCCACGCTTGCGTGTGCCCGCTGCCTCGCTGCCAGACTGGCCTACAATCGGTGGCTCTCGTTCTTTTTTTTTCTTGTTTCCCCATACTGTATGTTGTAATGCCCATGTTCGCACGCGGCATGCAGCCCTTTCTTTTCGAACCGAGCAACAGTGCCGGCGCCAGTCCGACTATTACACTCAAGCCCGCTAGGTTGCGGCAGTAGGGGGACCTCAGGCTCAGGTCGGGTAGGCAACCAACTTACGCTCATGTATTCACCGGCAACTACACAGTTTCACCATGTACGATACGAAACGACCAATTAGGCACAATGGCAGCGAGCCGAGCAACTGTGTGTCTGCAGATACGCTGCATCGGCCGGAGTTTGAGAAGGGACGCAATCAGGTCGAGGGTTGGATTCGATGTTTTGCACAGTGAAGAAGGTTAATATAATGAATGGGCTTCGGTTGTTGTGTTGAAGGTTCCGTGGGATGGGAACAAGTGGGGACCAATGACGACATGCAACCTCATTCGGGTTGACGTAGCCTTGAGCACACGGTATTAGTGCTAGCAGCAAATGCTCCTTCCTCAACCAGATGCTCATCATCTCCCCAACACGAATCTAGCATCTCTTCTGAAATTCGATTTTAGCCAGACCTCTGCCGCGCTGAACAACATAGCCCAAATCGACTTCCGTACAAACACTCAGCGGGACTGCAAGATGGCGAGTCACATTGCAGACAAGGCTCAAGAAGTTGCGTAAGTCGCCCGGAAATGCTCATCGCCCACCGTGGGGTCAACGTGCAAAGACTACCCTGGGAAGGGGACGGAAGCATTCATCCGGTATACTCGATTAACACAGTAACGGTGTAGCAAGGAAGACTATGACCGAGCCAGACACCTTCTCAACGAGGCGGCGAGAAGCGGGTCGTACCTGTACCCCATCAAGGTTGGCCAGCATCCTCGCAAGCGTGCCACGGCACAACCGGCGGGCACACAGCAGCTGACAACGGACAGGGCATCGTCTACTTCTTGACGCACCCCGAGTTGTGGAAGCCTCTCCGCTCGAGGCTCGTGCCGTACCTGACCCTGTACTCAGGCGTGCTGGGATCCATGTTCTTCTTCACCTACCTTCCACAACTCGCCATCATGGCCTTTGTCAACGGGCCGCTTGCCGTCTTTACCACGGCTCTCCTTATTCTAAACGAGAGCTCGACCATCACCGGCCTCGTCTCTAAGAACTATCTGCTGCAGGACGCCCTCTTGGACACGTTTGACGGGACGCTGGTGGCCAGGAATACGACTGACATTGTGGCCGAAGGAAGAGAGCTCAAGGCCCGAGGAGACTCCATTCAGAGGCTTGGCAAGGCCCTCAAACGACCCTTCAACCGCTTCAGTGTGAACGAGCTCATTCGCTACGTCATGTACCTCCCGCTTAATTTTGTCCCAGGTACGACTCGGGATGCACCGAGATCTCCCGCCAAAGGCCCGATTGCTAACTTTCCTTGACACAGTCGTGGGCACCGTGGCGTTCATTCTGCTACGAGGTGAGAAATCTGTCCTTGGGGCGCCAGAAACGGGCGACTGATCTGCGACAGGACGTTCTCGTGGAAGCTCGGTGCATGACAGGGTGAGTCAGGCTCGTGTGCGGGGTGTCGGTGTGTGGAAAGCTAACTCGTCGAGTCAGTATTTCCAACTGAAGTCGTGGCCCGCATCCAGGAGGTCGGAGTGGCTTCAAGATCATAAGGGACCTTATACTGCGTGAGTACTCATGTTCGTGTACTGCTCACAGTCACCGCGGCTACACAAAGCCTTTGTGACGCGAATGCACTTTCGGCTCGATAACTTGTGTCGGGAACACCAACCGCTCCCACGTACTTGCCTGGGAAAATCTGTCCCACAACCGGCACAGAGGGCTGACCAATTTCTGACCATTAAGATTTGGCACCGTCGCCACCCTTCTTGAGATGATCCCTCTAGCTTCGATTCTCTTCTCATTCACCAATACAGGTAGGCACTCACTGTCCCAGCTAGCGTGACGAGTACAGCGCGTCGCTGACAGGGGACGTCCAGTTGGGGCAGCTCTGTGGGCGGCGGACATCGAGGCCAAGGAGAACAAGATGGCGACGAGCACAGCTCCAGAACTACGGGAAACGGCCAAGAAGACTGAGTGAAAAGGTACTAGTGACAGTGCAGACCGGGGCCAATTCAAGATCATGCAGGGGTACATCAAAGGGCAGGATCGGTGGGTAACAACAGATAGAGACGGAGTACGACATCTTGACAGCAGAACAACCCTGTGCACCCAGCCCAGGAGATGGCCCCGTCTGCACTCTGGATCTACAGTGCCAGACTATGCGCCTGGTTCCCTTCGGTATGAGGAGGCGTTGGTGAAGCGGGAAATTGTGCACCGGCGGCGCAGGCTGCAGGGGACGACACAGTAAGATGATGCTTCCTTATCACCTTCCGGGTTTGGCTATCGTCTTGAGACAATTCTGTGCTGCTTTTGGCACATGTTTTCCTCGGGAAGGTACAATGTCTGAAGCCGAAGAGGTTCAGCTCTGCACGTGTTGACCTTGCTGCTGGGTTCATACATGTTAAACGGCCGACACTGTAATCTTAGACAAACGACCTCGTTTCAAACTCAGCTCAACCTGGAGAGTAAAGACCAAGACAGGCTCAGTAGATCTGGACCGGGCCCTTTCCAGCCCATCCTTCGCTCGGATACGCTGTTTCGCAACGGCCCGCGCCTTTGGTGGAAGTTCCTCAAACATGCCGATGGCCTTTGTGCAACGAAGACAAGCCATTCCCACCCCACCGTTCGACGCCGAACTGAAAGAAACTGGATTCGTGATTCGATCCCTTCTCCCGAGCTTCAAGTCCACAAAAGGCAGTCCAGCAACTCTGGAGGGGACAGGGAGCAACCATCAGAGGCATCCTTCCGATCTCATCCTCGAGCTGGGAGTGTCACGCTGCGACGGCTCGATGAAGGAGATGCCACCACCAACAGACAACCGATAGATCACGTCTTACACCCAGGCACTTTCGAACTGTGGGTGTGACGCATCGACGCAGGAACAGGTCACTTGGCTATCGGCTACCTGCATGGCCGCCGAATTGCAACCCCCTGTCCAGAACCGACACCAACGGCCGACATGTAACCGCAACGGAGCTTGACCTGGTGGCAACAAGAGCAAAGCCTGCTCACTGCCGGGGACGAACCACTCAGAAAGGCCCCGTCTCCGTGAATTAGTTGTCAAAATCTTGGCCGTCAAGGCCAAAGACTGGTTTCCTGTCACCGCGTCACCTTATTCCGAGTGAGCTCTCACAAGAGCTACCTGACTTACGCAGCCCAGGTCCGAAGGGGAGGCGACAGACTTGGCATCTTGTGGATGGGATGGCGAAGTAAGAGGTGACGGAGTGAATACAGGAATTGGGACACACAGCGATGCCTTGGCCGGCAACCACGATTCAACGAATCTGGCATCCCACAGAAAGCTGAGCAGCCCCTCTACATCCACTAAGACATGTGGTGAAATTGGGACCGTAAGGGCTGGGATTTTGGATCAACATCAAGTGTCTTGGGTCGCAGGACTCTCATACTGCGGCAAAACATAAGCGCTCTTCGAGTCTCGTATCTGTCCATCACATTTCGTGGCCCCTCAGAGCAGGACTCCGGGAGAGTCTGAACACAGACGGCCACGAGGTGGGTTCTGGTGTGGGCCGCTCAGTCGTCATGGTGTTGCTTCAGGTTCAAACGCGGATTCACGAGTGCCCCTTCTTGCAGACTGGAAAGGCAAGAGCAGGCATGCGAGGTTGTCACTCGAGGCGTGGCAAAGTACCGTTGTTTAGGCGTCGCCGCCATTGAAGCAGGAATGTCAACATGGAAAAGCGGTTGCTCCTCGGCATGAGGGTGTACGAACAGCTTTCTCAAACGGACGTGTTCCTTGGTCACATCATCCGAGGTAATAGCGGCATTTATGTCGTAGCAAGGTCCGACACACCCAAGTGGTTGCTCTATATCACCCCTTTTGTCTTCGCCCTCATTGTAGCCGCTTTGCTACGCGCCGTCCTTCTGCTTATCCTCCAACTTGCCCCAGGACCCGGAGGGACTCCCTGCGTCTTGACCGGCGAGGCTCAGCCAACCTTGGCATAATCCTTCGTCTTGTGTTTCTCATTATTAGCCACGAAGCTGCCTCAAGTCATTCTTTTGTTATTCACCCTTGTCTGCAGACACAGCGCTTCTCGTCTCTCACTCTCAGGACAAAGCTTCGCCTTACCAGCAGCTCGGTCTGAGCCGGGCAGATTCTCCCGATGAGGGTCTCGAAGGTTATCCGCTGTCTTGCGTCGGCCGCCGCTCTGTTGGGCAGCGTACCCAGCGCTCTGGCCTACAAGGATAGATTGTGGGCCAGCTTTCGACAGTCTGCCGGCAAGGCGTCTCCTGACACCGCGGGAAACAGCCGTGAGCGACTGCATGATATTGAGCCCCGGGACACGGAGCTCCGCTCGAATCCTCCATACGGATACCAACCTCCGCCCCATTCGGGAACCACATCTTCAGCAGCCGCTGCTTCCTCGTCCGCCGCCGCTACTATCACCACCACCACCACCTCCTCCTCCTCCTCCTCCTCTTCTTCTTCTTTGTCTTCCGCGTTTTCATCGTCTTCTTCAATCCTCTCTATATCCCCGTCGTCATCATCGTCATGGGTTCAGACGGCATCTTCAACAACGAACGGTGGTAAGATGCTCTCGTGTAATTCCGTGTAGCTGTGAGGTCATTGGTAAATGCTGACTCGTGCAGGATATGGCCCTCCGTCAAGTATTGCTTCTATCAACACGTCGTCTTCAAGCGCCGCGTCTTCTGGAACTTCGGAGGCAGCTGGCAGCACCTCGGAGACACCCAGTGGCGGCTACTCGTTCCCCTCCAACTCCAAGACCAGCCAGGTCTCTTCAATCAGTACTAGCTCCACTGGATCGCGGACGAATTCTGCGCCGTCAGAGGCCGCAACGTCCTCCACCAAGCCTGGAACACCGACTTCTTCGGGAAGCACCGCTTCGGTGTCTGCGAGCACGACCGCCGAGGTACCACCGCGTCCTTCCACAGCGTCAGGGGCGTCCAGCAGTACGACGAGTGCAGGTTCGTCCGTGGTTCAGTCGTCTAATCAAACGTCAATCGCGGTTGGCACCACCTCGGCCGCAACGGCTGGACCCCCGTTGGCCACAAGTTCAAGCTCAGTGGCCCCTGAGAGTTCGGCGTCCACCACCCCTATTTTTGAGACATCTAGCGTCGATGCCATCACTGGGACAGCAACCAGCACGTTTACGCTCAGCAACGGCAACGTAACTGTGACCACTTTTACTTTCACCCGGACAGTGCTTCGTTCCTCCGTCGCGGTGACCAGGTCGACAACCAGCAATAGCGAGTCATTCATATCGGCCACTGGGCCACCCTTGAGAACGTCAACGCTGCCGTTCCCGCTTTCTAACTCCACAGCCCCTACGTCAACCGGCTTTGTACCTACGGGCACGTCTCCGAGTCCGCCTGGATCTGCGGTGTCCAGTTCAGCATCAATCGGTGGTACAGGCTTGCCGTCCTCCCCTCCGTTTCCGGCGGACAATTCGACCGGAGTATGGACTGCTCCGTCTGGAACGGGAGTGTCCGGAACAGGGATCCCGCCTCTGTCAACCTTGCCTTCGAGTGCCCCTTTCCCCCTGCCAAACTCTACTGTCATCGTCCCAACTAGCGGGACAGGCACCGGGCCACCCACCTTGCCAACCGGGTCCAGCTCTCCCCCATTCCCCTTCTCCAACTCGTCCAGCCTAGCTCCGGGAACGGGGCCAACAGGATCGGGTTCCCCCGTCACGACCATCCAAGGCACCGCCGCCAGCTCATCAACACCGATTCAGTCACCCCCTTACCCCTTCAGTAACTCTTCGGCCGCCGGAGGACCAACTGGAGGTCCCACAGGCACAGCCGGGCGGGGCACTGCTCCGCTGACTTCGATACCATACAGGACGACTCTGCCCCCTTGGCCCCTGAGCAACTCGAGCTCGGCGTTTGGCCCAACAGGAGGCACAGGCCTTCCCAGCGGGCCACTCCCCTCATCTGGCACGGGAATCGGAACGGTGTCTGCAAGCGCTCCTCCCTTCCCATGGTCTAATTCGACCAGCGGCCTGGTTACCGGACCGACAAGCGTCGGAACAGTGCGCAGCTCATTGCCCCCGTATCCTCTCACGAACCAGACTGCGACCGGCGGGCCAACATCTTGGGCCTCGGGGACAGGAGGGCTGCGCGGGACCGGCACCGCACCCAGTATCCCAACCAGCAGCCCGCCGTATCCGCTGTCAAACTCTACAGCGCCGTGGCCGACCGGGAGCGGCGGGACGGTGAGCTTCGCCCCGTCGTCCGGGTTGTTCTCGTCTGTCTCGTCAAGCGTAGCGCCATTCCCAATCCCTAACTCAACCGTGGGGAGTGCAGCTCCGTCAGGGACTCGGCCCTCATCGGAAGCAAGCGCAACCATATCCAGCTCGCTTGCACCGCCTTTCCCGCTTCCAAACTCGACCGTGCCATGGGAAGCGACCAGACCTTCCAGCGGCTGGGCTCCCGTAGGCACTGGGACTGGCGTATCCGGCGTTCCGCCGGCGTCGGGAGGCCAAAGCAGCGTGTCATCCTTTGCCCCGACAACCGTGCCAACGCCGTCGTCCATAGACACTACCTGTTCGTCAGAAGTATCGGTGTCTTCGTCGCCGCACCCAGCTCAGAACAGCACCGCCAACGCGTCTGTGGACACAACCTGCACGGATCAAACCACGCAAGCAACCCACCAGCCGTCCAGCGAGGCGACGTCGTCGTGCCATGAGACCTCGACCGGCGCCACTCCCAACAATCCGGAATCGACGTCGTGCCACGAATCGTTCCCGGCGTCGGCGACGTCCACCCACTGCTCCGAGACGGAAGCGGCAAGCTCCACGCCGTTCAACGAGTCCCAGTCCGCCACCGCAGCGGGTCCACCTTCGTCCGGTTTCTCGGCCACATCGACCTGCGACGAGACGACGCTGCGCACGGTGACGCTCAGTTCCTCCTCGCAGCTTGGGAGTGGCAGCGGCCCGTACCCCGCGCAGCAGAACACGACCTCGGTTTTTGAACAGCTAAGCAGCAGCAGCAGCAGCAGTGGTAAGACACCACACACACCATCCCCACCCATCAAAAGCCCCCTAATACCTGCCCTCGAACTTGCCTTCCATTGAACCTACCAATCGACGAGTGACTAACCGATTGTCACCTCCAGAAACAGGCACAGCCCCGCCAAGCAGCGAGTCCGCCGCTCCCACCGAGCCCATCCCGTCGTCCACCATCAGCACCGCCGCCGGGGGCACGGAGAGTTCGTCGTCGGCACCGCCCGCCGCGACGCCCAATCCGCTGAGCTCGGGGGCGGGTGCGCTCGACCGCCACCACAACATCACGGGGCCGCGGCCGCTGGTGTGGTAAGCTTAGTCTGTCGTGTCCTTGGGTCGCGTTGTGAACGTGGGTAGATCGCTGGTCGTGGGGTGGAACAGAGCTTTTATGGAGGTGGTTGCTGGATGGAACTTCGAGTTTGGCGAGGCAAAAGGGGATCGGCTTTTCTCTCACGTAGTGTGGTCTGGAAGTCGGTGACTTGTTGTCATAGTTCAGCTCGCAGGGAGGGAGAATGACATGCTGCGAGCCGGGGCTGGTAAGAGTGAGGCGGACGGATCGGTCATTATGTCAACGTTCGTTTCGTGTTGCCACTTTTTCTTCTCTCGGTAGTTTTTGGCCGCTTATTCAGGGCAGTTGCGTGAGCTGCAGGAGAAGCCTTGGCTTATACAAATCAGATCGTCGGCGGAGCACACTCAATGGACCTGCGATGCTATTCCATTTGGCGAATGAACTCCTCTCGTCTGGTTTTGCGATGTGCGGCAATTGAAATTGCGTACTGCGGGACTGAACTTCAGGGTGGCTGCATGAAATCTTAAAAATTGACCTGGTGGTCTGAACAGCGCTGGTTGATGGCCAGCTTGCAATCCTTGTCGAACTGGAAAATCATCGAATTACACTCAACTTTCAGGGGTTCTAAAAGAGGACAGAAGCCGGAACTCAACCTCGAATCCTTCCATAAAGTCATGTTCTGACAAAATATGCGCGATAAATGTTCTGCCATCTGTATATCGTGTTGAACAGCACCGACGGGCAGACGATACAGGAATCAGCACCCCGTGGTTCCATGTCAGTCGCTTTGCTGCGGCAGTCTTACCCGCGAGCCGTGCTGTGTTGGCTGACAGATTGGGTGCAGAAAGAGGGTGGTACGTGCGCAAGCACGTCATCCGAGCTAACACGCTCAGGGACATGGACGGTCTCAAGTTTTCGCCTTTTTTGTCGGGGAAGGCGTGATGCCGTAAGCAACCGGCTGCTCCGATCTGCTCGCCGGCACACCTTGAGATGCTTTCGGACGTGGCTGACGCCTGACAGTGCTGACAGTGGTGACAAGCAGGAGACCGCGGGTGTGTACGAGGTCTGGCGTCTGACCACTCCGTGAGCTCAATGAGACGCCTCCCAAACCTGGACAGAACTTCCCGTCGTAATACACAATACAGGAGCCTCAGAAGGGCGCGACAGTTCCCTGTGTCGCCCCCGGCCGTGCATGTGGATGGAGATACCCTGCATTCAAGGCACGTAACGCACCTTACCTTTGCCGACCCCTTTGCCTGCTTGTCAGGATGAACGCCGTTACCGGGGCCCGGCTACTGGCCAAGTCTCAGTGTTTCGGTCCGTTAATAACTTAGCCATCAACAACTGTAACGGAACTCGGTGGTCCCGCGGAGACGGCAGCGCGGCAATCGGGAGCCATTATATATCTGGCCTTGATCAGTCCTTCCCCTCGCAGACGGTTCAAATCCACATTTTCGATCTCTTTTTCTCCTTTCCTCTCCTCCTCCGCCCGTGAGCTCCTGCCTTGGTCTCGGTGATACCCAGCTGCGTGCGTGATTTTGTGGGATTCGCGACCTTTTGCCTCTTCCGGCTCGGTGCCAATTAAGACATTCCCAGAATGGCGAACCCTCCCCACGGCGGCGTCCTCAAGGATTTGATTGCCCGCGACCTGCCTCGCCAGACCGAGCTTGCGGCCGAAGCAGAGACCCTCCCGGCTCTTGTTCTCTCCGAGCGCCAGCTTTGCGACCTCGAGTTGCTTCTCAATGGCGGCTTCTCTCCCCTTGAAGGTTCGTGATCCTCCTTGGTGGCTTGCTCGGGTGGTGGGATGGTGGGGCTTGCATGAACCCCGCCATCGCCGGCTTCGCTCCTTTTTTTTTTTTAAACCTGCGGCGCATAAACACGGCAATATCTAACCCACGCAATGGGATGCAGGTTTTCTGAACGAGCAGGACTACAATGGGTACGTACTCTGACCATGGAGGCGCGGAGAGTAATTCTTGTGGTGCTAATCCATGGATCTGCAGGGTTGTCAAGGAGAACCGTCTCGCCAGCGGCGCCCTCTTCAGCATGCCCATCACGCTCGATGTAGCCCAGGAGACTGTTGATGAGCTTTCGCTGAAGGCTGGCGCCAGGATAACACTTCGCGACTTTCGGGACGACCGCAACTTGGCCATCCTCACCGTCGAGGACGTTTACAAGCCCGACAAGTAAGCCATCCGCTCGGTTTCCCGTCCCGAGCCCGCCAAGGGTCGCGTCATCCCGATGCATAATGGGCAATGTTGCGTTTTTGGGATGGTACTGACCAGGTCACTGCAGGGCGCTGGAAGCCAAGGAGGTGTTCGGCGGTGACGAGGAGCACCCGGCGATCCGGTACCTGTTCAACACCGCCAAGGAGTTTTACGTGGGCGGCAAGCTGGAGGCGGTCAACCGGTTGCAGCATTATGACTTTGTCGAGCTGAGATGTAAGCGAGCTGGCCTCCAGGGGGATCCGGGTTTGAGGAGGTGCTGACCGTAACCCAGATACGCCCGCTGAGCTCCGCGCTCACTTTGACAAGCTCGGCTGGGCGCGGGTGGTTGCGTTCCAGACGCGGAACCCGATGCACCGCGCTCACAGAGAACTCACGGTCCGTGCCGCCCGGTCACACCACGCCAACGTCCTCATCCACCCGGTGGTCGGCCTGACGAAGCCCGGCGACATCGACCACTTCACCCGTGTCCGCGTGTACAAGGCACTCCTGCCCAGATACCCCAATGGCATGGCCGTGCTCGGCCTGCTGCCTCTGGCCATGCGCATGGGTGGCCCGCGCGAGGCCATCTGGCACGCCATCATCCGCAAGAACCACGGTGCTACGCACTTCATTGTCGGTCGTGACCACGCCGGCCCCGGCAAGAACACCAAGGGCGTCGACTTCTACGGTCCTTACGATGCGCAGTACGCCGTCGAGAAGTACCGCGACGAGCTCGGCATCGAAGTCGTTCCCTTCCAGATGATGACGTACCTGCCTGACAGCGACGAGTACGCCCCCGTCGATCAGATCCCCCAGGGTGTTCGGACCCTGAACATTTCAGGCACGGAGCTGCGCGCGCGGCTGCGGAGTGGGCGAGAGATTCCCGAGTGGTTCTCGTACCCTGAAGTCGTCAAGGTCCTGAGGGAGTCTCACCCGCCTAGGTCCAAGCAGGGCTTCACTGTCTTCCTGACGGGCTACCAGAACAGCGGCAAGGACCAGGTCGCGAGGGCGCTCCAGGTCACGCTGAACCAGCAGGGCGGTCGCTCTGTCTCGATGCTGCTGGGCGAGACCGTCCGCCACGAGCTGTCTTCGGAGCTCGGCTTCAGCCGCGAGGACCGCGACAAGAACATCGCCCGCATTGCCTTCGTCGCCTCCGAGCTGACGCGGTCCGGCGCGGCCGTCATCGCTGCGCCGATCGCGCCGTTTGAGCAGGCGAGACAGACGGCCCGCGAGCTCGTCGAGAAGTACGGCGACTTCTACCTCGTCCACGTCGCGACGCCGCTCGAGTATTGCGAGAAGACAGACAAGAGGGGGATCTACCAGAAGGCTCGGGCAGGAGAGATCAAGGGCTTCACTGGCGTCGATGACCCCTATGAGCCGCCCGCCAAGCCCAACCTCGTGGTGGATTGCGAGAAGCAATCGGTGCGGTCCATCGTGCACCAGATCATCCTGCTGCTTGAGAGCCAGGGTCTCTTGGATCGCTTCTGAGGTGACCGGGAGAGTGCACGATTATTCGAACTCGCACACCGTGGCGTTCTGCAATCGCGGTGAATGGAAGACTGCAGTTGGAATGCGGAGTACAGGTTGCTTTTGGGATCGATAGAATCGGCGAGCGGCATTCTACAGCATCATCTGAAGGTTTAAAATAGAAAACGCATGAACTTGAGCCAAGCGCTGTCCAATTGAGCGATCTGCATTAGGGAACCGAGGCCCCTTGAGTCCTGCCTCGAGCAAGCCCCGTCTCACGCTGGCGGTAGCAGGGTGCCACTCCATTGGGCGGCTCGCACACCTCCTGCGGGCAGCCAGCGCGTAGAGTGAAGTAGCATCGCTGGGGGATGAGGAGTCGGGCCAAGGCCCAATGAACGTCCGATTTTGTGCCAGCTGTGATACTCTCAACTACCGGACGAAAAGCGGATGCTGCTGAGCTCGGAGAGAAGCAAGCAGGTGAAATCAGATGCGGATCGTTCTGTTGCACGGTGATACCGCATGAATGTCGTCGTGTTCCGTCGTGTGAGACAAACTGGATGTTCGAACGAAGCTGTCGAACTCTCTAGGTCCCAAGTGGCCGGCAGCGGCTCTAACATGCCGAACACATCAGACAGTGGCTTGCAGCAGGCGGGTGCATAAACCACACTGTGCGGTTGCTGTGGGGGTTGCTTGCCAAAACAGTGCCCAACACGGCGCTAGACGCGGCCCAGTCACACTGGGCTGGCCCAATGGGCATCATCACCGCCCAATACCCGATTCCCTCGAGGCAGCGAACCTGGCTCACCTGGGAAGGAGGGATCGCTATCCCGCCATGGTGCCGTCCGTCCAAGTTTAAGCTTCCAGCGATCACAGCGATCACCTACACAGTACCTGATCATCCTGCCGCCACCTGCAAAGGAGTTACCTATCTAGCTCCTCCATATCGGCAATAGCATCGCGTCGCCCTGAAGCCCTTCAGCGCAAGGTCAGAACGTTGCGAGGCACCGAGCCTGGTCCCAGCAAACCCACCGAGACGAACCAACATCGCGCTGCTCTCTACCTTTCCCGTGCCGCAGCACACCCCGCAGTCACGTTGCGTCCGGGAACCGCAGCCGCACCCTCCCGTCTCTGGGACGGGCAATCTACTCTGACATGGTCGATCATGCCGTCTTCTAAAGATCGCGATGTTGGAAGCGTCGACGGCCGTCCGCGCGAGAAGCCGCATCGATCCAAGTCCGAGCGCAAGGACCGAGAACGCGACCGAGAGAAGGAAAGAGACCGGGACAAGGAGAGAGATAAGGACAAGGACAAGGACAAGGACCGCAGGAGAGAGAGGGACAGAGACTGGGATCGCAGCACCACCGACAGAGACAAGGACTCGCTCCTGTCGTCGTCGCACCGCCATCACTCCCATCGGTCTTCGAGGTCGTCCAAATTGAAGTCGACTGACAGCGACTTACAATCCCGGTCGCATCGGCGGCAAAAACCGAAGGACATGGATAGGGACGGGTTGGATGGCAAGTTGGCCGCCACGAGGTCCATGACGGATCTGGTGCCGGAGCTAACGAGGGGCATGGAGAGCGAGCGAGGCGGCCTGCCGTATCCGTCGTTCAGCAAGGCACACAGCAAGGAGTTCCTGCATAGCAAGGAGGACGTCTCGTCGCCTGCAGCTAGACGGACGGACCCGCTCACGCCAGATACGACGGACCTCGGCGGCAGCGAGATGAGGCGGTCCAAGTCAGCCGACTCGCCGCCTGCTGCCCGAAAGACCGCGACGGCACGCCAGGAGGGCCGCCAGGACGACAGACCACCGTCGCCTCCGGAAACCGACCTTTCAGCGCAGAAAAAGAGACCCGAAACCCCAGTCTCGGGCAAGGAAGCGGACACTCCTGACACGAGACCGTCGTCAAGGGGCTCGTGGGTCTCGAGGTCTACCTCCAAGCACGAATCGAAGTCGAGGGTCTCGAAAGCATCGAGCCAGGCGACTTTCGTGATGCGACCCGCGCCGTCTGTTAGAGCCGCGCGTGGTGAAGACTATCGAGCAGCCAAGTCTGAGATTACGGACGCTTCGACAGTCGAACGTGGATCAACGGCTACAGCTTTGCCCCGCCGGTGTGCGTCAGCCGCCATACCGCATTCCTTGGACGCAGCGGATTCTTCACCCGAATCGGCGTTAGACGTCTCTCCTCGAACGCCCACACATACCCCAGGCTTCCCGCCGCCAACAATGATACCCGAAGAGAAGCATCACTATAGCACATCCGACGTGCCGACTCCTTCAGCAACGCCGGCATTTACGCCGGGTCCCCCTCCGCCTCCACCACCGCCACCTCCGCCTGCGCTCAGCCTCCAGGAGGTGCCGCGGGTGGACTATCTCCTACAGAACGGCGGCTTGTCGCACCCTGTGCCCAGGACCTTCCTTTCCGCACTGCCGCGGCAAAACGGCAGTCGGCCTTCGAATCCACCGCTTCAAGGCGCCGAGACGCTCTTTGCGCCGTTTTTCAACCTTCTCAACCAGTACCAGACGGTGCTCTCAGGCCAGGGCTCCATCGCTGTTGCTACCGGCCACCGGACCGTCGCCCGCCGATTGCTTGATCGGTTGGAGAACGTGTTCTCGCGCGACCTTTCTCCCGATGGATGTCCCTGCATTATGTGCGAGCGGTCGGGCGAGCCTCACCGGGGCCTCGGCTGGGGAGAGGTGCTTGAGCGGGTGAGTGGGAGGATAGACCTGCCGGCCTGGCCGCCGTTCGATTTCTCTCTTTTGAGCAGCAAAGCGGTCGAGGACCTGGCAGATGTTCCACCGCGGCCGTCATCCCCCGTGAAGATGGACCCAGACATTGCCGAGGAGTTCAGAGAACACTACCTGCGCCAGACAAAGCGAGTCCGAGCCGCTGTCGACAAGTGGATGGTCAGCTGCGAAAAGACCGCGGCTCCGCCGCCGCAGGATGTCGACGACGAGACGCTCGCCTTTGCCATCCTAACCAACCTCGAACAAGAGGACCGGCCCTTCTTCAACGCCCTGCTCGCCGGCTCGCGCGAGCTGCAGTCGGCAGTGCGGGCACCCACGCCGGTGCGCCGGCCCCGGAACGACTTCATCGTCAAATCGGGCCTGTCGCTGCAGAGGCTGTACCGCCTTCCGCAAGCACCCCGGGATGCCGAAACGGCTGTCTACCTCGTCAAAAACCCCGGCACACACGACCTCCTCTACACCATCTCCGATATCAGCACCTCGGAGTGGGAGATCCTCACCTCGGGTCGCTTCGACGGCTTCCTCTGGTCAGGCGCCGAAGACGACGGCATCCCCTTCGGCGAAGGCCCGTCCCGCCTGGCCACCCCCGCTAGCGGCATGTTCCCGCCCTCACGCATCATGAGCCCCGCCGCCATGGGCCGAGGCCCCGGCGGCCAGCCCCTGTCACGCACCACCACGCCGTTCGGCCCCTTCTCGCGCGGCCAGACACCAGCCTCCTTCATCAGCGGCATGTCGGCCGCCTCGTCGTCGTACCCCGGCGGCGCGCGGGCGGCGGTATCGCACGACGAGGAGGCCGAGGTCGCGGCGCTGGCGGAGCTGGAGCGCGAGATCTTCAACGGCATGGAGGCGCTCGAGGACGCCTTCGAGAAGCTGCACGAGCAGGCCATGGCCGTTCGCGACGGCTTGCGCAGGCGCGGCGCTGCGCTGCAGATGGGCCTGCAGCAGCGCCGTGGGGGGCTTGGTGTGGGAGGGCGCGCCATCGACGTGCTGCCGCTGTCGGGGTCGAGCGGTGGCTACGACAGGCCTGCTTGGGCGGATGAGGAGAGTATTGATGGCGCGGACAGCGAGTGGGGCGGGGATGATATCAGTGAATTGGCGCCGGATGATTCGGCCTCTCAGGTCAGCAGTAACCGGCTGAGAAGGCCGAAGCGCCGGCGGGAACGGGCGACGCCGGCACCGATCGAGGAGGAGGACGAGCAGTGAGCGGTGTGGACGGTGTGTGTGTGTGGTATTGTGGGCGGTTTCAAGGCAAGGAGGAACTGCGTTACAGGATTGGAAGGGGGGGTTTGTCTGTGTAGCGACCGGTTTCTTGCTGATTTTGAGCCGTTGGCGGGTTGGTCTCAAGCTACGAAGTATCATGTCCATGGCGAGGCGTTTGCGGTACTTGCGTTGTTGATTCTTTCTCGGAGTGGGCAATGACAACCGGTTTCAATGATGCAGTTTGCGATGAGACGGTCCGTACGAGTCAGGCAGGGCGATGTTGCGCCGGACATGTATGATGTGCAGCAGGCTTCTAGGCAAGCCAATCTCCATCTTGCTAGCTGCCACAGCTGTGATTTTGTGTTCCTGGTCTTCATCCATCACGTCGAGCCGGCTGGTTCAGATATGTTGGACAAGGGGTTGACGAGGGCAGATCCGCCCTCGCGCGATACACCCATGCCTGGCAGAGCCTGCTTGCCTTCACAAAGTATGGTGTTTTCTACAAGCGCTAGTCTCTAGCATCTCAACTCATCTGAATGGCACCAGTAGTACCTTGAGATTCTCACGTCTTATCTTGAACGAACCCTCAGTTCTCGGCCGAGCTGGTGCGACTCGGGCACAAGTTGCCTGAACAAACCGTGCGTACCCCTTCAAGCAGTGTTAGGCAAGTAGGAGCGGCGACCCTGTGTCCGCTGGCTCCCGTCCCCATCCCGTCTCTGCACCGGGTCCAATATCCGGACGCGGATGCTTCCCGTTGCGGAAACCTCGAAATACGTCCGGGAACAATGTGGTCCCTCCTCAATCGGCAGTAATGGAACCAAACCCCCAGCTCACCGAGGACGGGGAGGCTAAGGTACTGCACTGCACCCCGCTTCAAGTCCCGAACCCCTCCTTCCCCAAACCCCACCTTGGCGGGGACCTCACCCGGCCAGCACCTGCCCTGCGTTGACAGGTGATAATGGACGGAAGCTCCAGTGATACACACTGCCACTTGTGGCGAAAGACAGATGGAACGCAACCCGAGCTCCTTTCTTGTACTCGTAACATCGCCGTACTAGTAATCAAATAGAGTTCAGGGAGCCCCGGAAGCCAACTGCGAGCGGAAGACTGCCCGGGTCGGGTGCTATTTTCCCGTCCGCCTTCTCCATCGATAAAGCTCCCTTGTATCCACATCCCCATTGCCCACCGCGTCGTGGAGTCTTGGTCCCGAGTTTCCGCCGGCGAGTATTCAGCGATTTATCAGACCTTACCAATTGGGCGGCGTCTGACAGAGCTACGAATCATACATACATAATAAGGGCGGGCAGGGCCAAGTGCGCAGGCTGTTTATGACCCCCTGACACACGCTTTCATCTATCGAGCTCAACTTGCGAGAACACGTCGAGGACCATCCCAGTGCCCCCTTCAGATACATCCGAGCGAACGGTGATCACAAGAAGCCAGCCATGGCGCAACAACCAGACTCTAAAGCGGCGGCGGCGGCACCGCCGGTGCTGCTGGACCTGACCATCGACAATATCACGCCCAACACGATCCGGATCAACTCGCAGAGCGCCGACGCCCGCCTGACGTACCTGATGGCGCGGCTCGTGACGCACCTGCACGACTTTGCGCGCGAGACGCGGTTGAGCACCGACGAGTGGATGGCCGCCATCGGCTTCCTGATCGGGTGCGGCCAGATTTGCAGCGACGTGCGGAACGTGGGTATCTTTGATCTCTCACTTGAGGGTGGACAAGAGGGCAAAAGAAACGGCGAATGGCTGATTATGATGTCAGGAATTCATCCTCCTCTCCGACGTGCTGGGCCTGTCACTCCTGGTCGACAACATCAACCACCCCAAGCCGCCGGGCAGCACCGAGGGTTCCGTGCTGGGCCCCTTCCACACGCACGACGCGCCAGTGCTACCCAACGGCGCGAGCATGACGTCGGACCCGGAGGGCGAGCCGATGCTGGCCGTGTGCACCGTCCGGGACACCCGCGGCCGCCCGATCGCGGGTGTCAAGATCGACATCTGGGAGACGGACAGCTCGGGCCACTACGACGTGCAGCACGCCGACCGCGACGCCCCGAGCGAGCGCTGCGTCATGGTCAGCGACGACCAGGGCCGCTTCTGGTTCAAGGGCCTCAAGCCCGTCAGCTACCCGATCCCCCACGATGGGCCCGTGGGGAAGCTGCTGAAGCTGCTGAGCCGGCATTGTTGGCGGCCGGCGCACGTGCACTTCATGTTCGGGAAAGAGGGCTGGGACCGGCTGATCACGTAGGTGGCATCTTCCTGCCATGGGGAGGATGAAGTTCGTTCATTTCGAACCCGATTCGCGGCTATTAACTGTTGGTGGCTTAGTGCGCTGTACCTCAGGGGCGACCCCTACGAGACATCCGACGCCGTGTTTGGCGTGAAGAAGAGCCTCGTGATCGACCTCGACAAGGTCGACAAGCAGATGGCGGAGGAGTATGGCGTCCAGGAGGGCACCTGGCTGCTGAAGCACGATTTCGTGCTCACGACGCAGGAGGAGACGGAGAAGCTGAGAGACGAGTTGGCGACCGAAGCGTTGCAGAAGCTGGGCCTCAACCTCAAGCTGGTCGACCATCTGCCAGTGCCTGACTTAGACTGAGCGAATTGAATATCAAGCGGGCCACCCCCGTCAGCGTGTTTGGATGCACTGCCTTTTTCTGGTTCTCAATGATCGTTGGCATTTGCAGTGGCAACCAGCTTGATCACATTGTCCAAGTAGCCGCCAGTGCCGCCGTATCGGTTTACGATAGCGTGAATGTCCGGAGGAAAACTCTGGCTACTTCGCTGGCGGCCGACCAGTGCTGTGTTGCGGGTGCTGGGGATCCGCAGCATCTCCTGCTCAACTTCCCATCCGCAGTCCTCAGCAATGCCTGCCACCCAAACAACCAGGGACGAGTAGGCCGAATCTGCCTTGGTCTTGTCCTTCGGCGCCGGCGCCCGGAATCTCTCTCCTGCGAGATTGTGGCTGCAGCAAGGAATCGCAATGAAAGGACACTCGGAAATGGCTGCGACGATGGGTGTCCACGGCGTCAGCTCGTCCGCGTGGTTGGATATGATGAACGTGCCCTTGGGAAAGCGACCATCGTGGACGAGCTTCTCACGGAGAATGCCATTTGATGCGCTCCCCAGCCCGTCTGTACCGACCGGCGGCGGCAACAAGACCAGTTGGCGTAGCGTGTCCTCTTCGCCGGCGGGCGTTTTCAACTTGATGTTGTACGCGGCCCATGACTTGCGTGAGCGCGCATCAAATCCCCACCCTGCGTAGCCCTCGCGGTTCAGGATATGGACCAACAGGCCGTTCCCGCAGCCAATGTCAACGAAACCGGGAAAGGAGCCTTGATCATACATATCCGCCCAGAGCTCAAGCAGGAACGCGGCAATACAGAGATCCTCGAAAACATGTTTCTCGGGATCAGTTGTTTCCGCCCAGCGCTCGATGAGACCGCGGGCGTACTTCTGCTTGAGACGGGTGTAGGTGTTCTGCACCCGGGCCTGCGGGAGCAGCTGGTCGTGATGCACCCTCTTCTGATAGCCCTCCAGCCGGCCCTTGCCGTGCTTGTGAATGACTTCGAGCAGATGCAGGGCAGTCCGTGTGAGTCTGACGGACGAGCGGTCCTCGTCGCTGAAGAAGAGGTACGAGATTGAAATGGACCCGCGGGACTCCGCGCCAGTCCACTCGTGAAGGAAGGCTATCCCCCGAACTATGGGATGATAGAACGGCATCTCAGACGCTGCCGAGACATGGGGGAGGTAGACCACGAGGGTTTTCTCGACTGATGGGGCCTCGTCAGCCTCGTGGTTGGGTGTAGTTCCATAGATGAGACAGGTTTGGTCCAAAGGCTTGTCCCGCAGCGTGTTTCTGGGGACGAGTCGACGGATGATGCAGCGTCGGAGCTCGAAGCCGACAAACGACGGAATTGGAACAGAGAGAGCCAGGAGTTCGGCCTCGGCCGGCGCCGAAACTGCCTGCGTCCCAGCTGTGTCCGATAGAATATCGGCACGAAAGAGCCATGACGAGTTGATGTTTGGGTTCTGAATTAGATTGAGCAGCACACCGTCGAAGACGTCCGGGCCGAACGCACACGGATGGCAAAACAACGACCGCCAGGTTGACACTGTGCCCTGGCCGCGGCCCTCTGTGTTCCCGGTCTCGACAAGAATGAGCGGGCTCGCATCGGCGGCCAGTTCCTGTGGCTCAAAGCCCATGGTTTCCTCCTTGGACGAGAAGGGTGGCGAGCCGCGAGGGGCAATAAGCTGGCAACCTGCTGTGTGTACACCGGAGGCGGTTCGCAGGCCGGGCGGACTACAGAGGAAGGCGCAGCGGCTGGTCGGGTGTAACGCAAAGCACTGTAGTGGCCGGTATTGCCGCGGTACTTACCGTTACACTGGACGGCCGAGTGCAGGATGCACGACCTGCAGTGGATTACAGGTGATCTACCCCATGCAGTACGCTTGGTTCTCAGAACAGTCCGGGAAAAGCATATGGTCTCAAGAAGGTGGTTTGGGATTCAGCCTACCCAGCAGGCTTCCATCCCTCAGGATGTTTAACTGGTAACTATGGGTTGATAGGTTTGGAGCGTAAGGGATTTTATCTCCGGATTTGGTACCCTTGCAACCTCCAGTCTGCTGTTACCAGACTGTTGAAACATCACCAGATCCTTGCGCGGCTGAACGCGGCATTCGACAGATCGCTTTTCAATCCAAAACGGTACGGTTGGTAAATACCAGGCGGGACGGTGAGTGACAGGTTGCTGTGTAAATGTTTCCGCTGAGGTCCCTAGGGAGGTGCCTCGTACCGAGCAGTAACATACTAATACTAAAACATGCACGCGCCGTCATCAGCAGGTGCTGGACCTGGGAATATTGGCAGGTGACGCATGTTTGGAGAAGCAGACATGAAGGTATCTCCCAAGTCGACAAAGCGGCATCCAGGGGCGAAGTGGGCTGAATTCAGCACGCTTCATGACCGCACAAGTACCGCCACCAACAGGAGCTGCCGTGATTGGCCCTCTGTTGCTGCCTTGCGGCCTCACCCAATCAGCCACCCCACATATGCTCGCTCTTCCCCTCACCTCTGCATTTCCACCGACTTCCCTCTTCCAAACAACTTGCCATTCCCGACAGCATCGCTTCACCAGCAGACAACGCTACAGCCGACACTCTCGAAACCACTTCGACAGCAAATTCCCACAGATCATTAGCGAGACACTAATACAGTTGTCGGTCGCTACTCTTTCCACCCTTCAACACAAAACCTTCTCCCCAGGTCACCCCCACAACTTCGAGTTTATGTCAGGCGAAATCGAGATCCAGAATCTCAAGAGCCGCGGTAAGCCTGCATTCCAGCCTTGTTACTCCATATAGCGGGTTGCACTGCGCCATCAGCTTCGGGTCGTGGATGGCGGAGGTATAGGCACGGCGACTAGTTTGGGCGATAGCGCTCTCTGCCTGCGATCTGAGCGAACCACTGTTGCCCCACCTCGAATTTGTTCGCTTCGGGAAAGCACGTTGCTGACTCGAATGATTGCAGACCCTTTCGCCGAAGCCGACGAGGACTCGGGACAGACTACTCAGACCCAGGAGTACATCCATATTCGCATCCAGCGTATGTTTGATCATTGGCGCCCCACTGTCGCGTGACCCTCGGTTTCCTCAAATACACGGGGCAAGCAACATCCGCGGTCTAACTGACGAAATTCTTGTAGAGCGAAATGGACGCAAGACCTTGACTACGGTGCAGGGCATTCCGGCCAAGTTTGATCACAAGAAGATCCTCAAGGTCATCAAGAAGGAGTTCGGTATGTCACCTCGAACAAGCCTTCCATGGCTGTCAGATGACCAGTCGCTGACCGCTCCATGATCAGCCTGCAATGGCACCATCATCAGTGACACCGAGTCCAAGGGTCTTGGCGAGGTGATTCAGCTCCAAGGCGACCACCGCATCAAGATCAGAGATTTCCTCGTCAACGAAGAGACCGGCCTTGGTCTCGACGAGAAGAACATCAAGGTACGGCTTCAAGTTCATCCACTGTGTATTTCGGCCGAGCATGGCGCTAATACTATGTGAATAGATCCACGGCTTCTAAGTCGGGCATGTCGGCGATGCCACAGCTCAGCGGCCCGGCTACCTGAGAGGGTTTCCGGGGCGGGGTTCACTCACAGAGTTGGAACTTATCGTTATCCGGGCGACGAAGAGACCCCTCACACGGGTCGCGTGGCACGCACAACATGATACCCGGGAGTCGGCGGAGAGGACTGTTCCCTTAGCAGCAGAGTTTGCGTCGAGGGGATATGGTTTTGATGTTTTGGACCATCTGCTTATCGTCGATCCTTGACCGTCAGTGGACGGGACGGCCGCAGCCTGCATGTCCTTCGTTACGAGCGTCTGCAGGGCTTGTAGTCCTTCTGCAATGGAAAGAATCGGAGGACCAGTGGGAAGCCGTTCTTACATGGTGACCTTGCTAGGGTGCTCCCAAAATCATTTCGATCGTAAATTGGTACTATGTGACTCCAGCGTGCTCGTGCCTCTTCACCTGTTGACATGACACGCTCTATACATGGAGGAAGAAACTATGCGAAGCCAATCACCTGAGTAACCACAATGCGCCGACAAAACGCCTTACCCGCCCATCATCAAACCAGTCAGAGCTCCCTCGTGATATCGCCGTACTCCATGATACGGATGGCCAACTTGCCAGCCTCGTGGAGCAGGCGCCGGACCAAGTTGAGCAGCGGAATGTCCGGGTAGTCGGTCCGGTTCGAGTGCAGCTGGGCCAGCAATGCCACCATGCTGACGAAGCTGGCAATGGAAAACACGCTGATGGACATGGACGTCTCCTTGCGGATGTTGATCTTGCGCTGCGTGATGTGATACAGCACGGTTAAAGTCTGGTTCAAGGGAGAAGACTAAGGTCAGCCATGATCAAACGTCGTTGCCTGTGGGAGAGAGGGTAACTAGATCTGATTTCGTACAGTAGAAATGACGATCCAGGCGGGGAGGATCAGTCGCGGGTCCTCGAAGCCGCCCGTCAGCTGGAGGACCCAAGAGGTTAGGTAGCCGTTGATGGCGTCGACGGTCAACAGCCTAACAACGGTCGCCTGCGGCGTGTAGTGCAGCAGCCAGCGTGACATCAGGCAGTCGGTGAAAAAGAAGGAGAGGTAGCCCGAGGCGCAACACTGTAAATGAAACGCGTGAGTATAGTGTTACGTTCCGGAGCAGCAACTGCATGCCATACCCATATCGTTGCTAGCAGTGTCTCTGTGAGCCGCAGCCTGGCCTCGAAAGCCGCGTCGTAGCCCGAGGTCGGCGACGAGCTCCCTCCGCCTCGCGCCAGCTTGCTCAGAGCGCCGCCGTCCAGCACCCGATCGAGGTACATAAGGTGCAGCGTCGTCAACAGCCGGAGCGCATTGGGCAGACCGAAGATCACGCCGGGGCCGATCGACACCAGCCGGCAGAGGAACAGCAGAGGGTACCATGTCTTGGGAACGCCTAGCGCGACGGCGACGCGAGGCTGGAGAAGGGTGGACCGCACGGGGCCGCCGCCCGCAGGGTCATTGGAGCCTGCTATCGTCGACGTGCTGCCATTGCTGCTGTGGGCGACGGCGTGGTCGGAGCCAGACTTGGCCAGCGCGGCGGGGGCCGTGGTTGCAGCGGTGCGCCGGGCGCGGGACTCGGGGGGAGGGGGCTGCTTCGTCACAGAGTTCCAGTTGCGATCGCGAACGGCGCCGAGTCCGTTATCCGCCCGAGGCTGGTGCCCAGTCGGGATGGCGCGGTCAAACATTCAAAGCGCTTCTCCTGCCCCATGGAGCATGGGGTTCTCACTCCCGCTCAGGATCAGAACGGGAGAAACTGGCAGGTAGTTCGTGGCGTACTTGTAGGTTTCGCAGCGGCGGGCAGCGCTGCCGGCTGAGACTGGGCACTGTAGCGCTCAAGAATGGCTTCCCTGTCCTGAGGTCATTTCGCAGGGCCTCCGATGGGTCAATCAAGACCTCCCTCGACGCTAACGATTACGCTAGCGGGGGCTACCCTAATAAGGCGCTTGGGACGTTAAGCCATTCTCTCATTGGTCAACCTGACTGCCGACCCGCAATTATTTATCTTGGGGCCGCCCATGAACTTCAATTTTGAAGCTTCAAACTACGACGGCAATCTTGCGACCTCCCAGCCTGCTTGGAACGCGCGCGCATACGGCGCCCACGGCCTGCGAGGAGGACACATCCAGCCAGCCAACACATTCCGACGCCGTCGTAAGCACCACCAGTGCCGCGCCGAAGCAGGCGGCGTAATCTCGACCTCGGAGCTGGTCCGTTGTCGGCACGCGGCGGAACGGCGGTTGGAATCTAGGCGGTGGCAGAGGGCCATGGCGTCGTCGTCGAAGCTGGGTCTTCGGACCGGGGAGTTGTTTTTCACGAGAATAACGGCGTTTAGGAGGACAACCCTTGTCTCGGCCGGTCGGGGGTGCGGCTTTTCGCCTGCGCGCGCCTTCACCACGTCTCAGTCCAGGCAGCGGGGTGGAGTGAGCCGGCAAACCCTCGAAGGAGCCAGCCCCCGAATCTCCTCGCAACATTCGCCCCAAACGGAGATGTCCATGCGAAAACAAGCGAATCCCGGCGAGATTGCCGCCGAGGCGCTGTCTGTGGTCATGCCAGGTTCGTGTACTACGAAAGGGCGCGGAGGCATTGAGCAGGAACAGTGCGCTTTCGCTAGGGAGCTAAGCTGACTTACAACTTGCTGCGCGGACAGGAACTTTTGTCCTGCCTCGGGCATCGCAGTTCCCTCGACCACTAGGCGAGAAGCTCTCGCTGTTGAGGTATTGGATTACCGTCAAGGCACAGGAAATCGTCGTAAACGGCTTCCAATCGTACATGTCTAAGCCCTCCTTCTTTTCACGAGCCCGCTTCAACCCCAAGAGGTCGACCATCATCCCCACCGCGAAAGCGCTGCAGCGTTCCATGGCTGAGGCCCTGGCTACCGGCGACAAGCACACCATCAACAGAATCTGCTCCAGAGGGTTTGCGCGCCAGCTGCTCGCCGCCATCGATGCCCGGCCTAGGGGGAGGCGCTACGGCTGGGAGCTGGTAGCATATACCGACAAGATGTTCTACCCGTCGCTCAAGTCGCACAAGATATCCCCCATCTCGCGCGAGCGCGGTGCGCTCTTGATCCAACAGGCCGTCGTGGCCATCTCCAGCCGGCAGCGCCGGGTCGAGTACGACGCCCATGGCCAGGTGCTGCCCGGAAGCGAGAAGGAGGTTGAGGCGGTGGAGAACGTGGTGATCTCGCGCGTTATCGACCCGAGGACATGGACGTGGACCGAGTGGCAGCTTGTGGGCTCCGTCAAGTCTACGACGCTCGAGGAGTGGAAGAGGGAAACGGAGCTTCTGAAAGCTACCATGATGGAGTAATGAGGAGGCAGGCAGCATTGGGGTTGTTGAAGGTGTTGGGCGTGAATTGGCCCACCCTTCTGAGGAATGTACGATGGACGTAGCGATATCATGTACGAGGGGTCAGGATATGTACATAAGTCGAGGTTGTACTCTCCAGTGGAGTGAAATCCATCAACACCTGCGGTATGCAGCCGTTGCCGCCATGCCAGCTGTACACCCCGTTGGAAGTAAGCTGTTCTATTCACATGACAACTGGCACGCCAAGTTGCGGCGCCGAAGCACCGCTGGCTTGCAAGGCAAACCCTTCTCATCAACAGCATCGCTCCACAGTCCGGCCGCTGTACTTGTTGGATCAACTTAGGTAATGAGTGGAAGACTGAAAATCTCGTTCCTATGCTGAGCGGCTTGAAGTGCAAGGGATTGTAAGGGAGCGGTGAATGTGGCAATCGACTGCTGTATGATCGTTTATGTGAATGTCTGTACGGCATTACGAAGGCTGAACGATTTTGAACCTGAAGGCTAACGTCACAAGTTGATCATGTTGAGATTCCCCGCACCTATTACCGGCTCAGTCCACTGGCGGACATGAGGGAGAATAACAAGAACCGAATGCTCAAATCCCCGGAATGTATGATACTAACAGTCATACTGTGGAACTCGTACTGGTGTCGTAACATGGAGTCAAGCCAGTCAACCATCGCCCACTGACCAAACACAGCTGCTGGCTATGGCCATCTTGACGGATTAAGCCGTTGGGAGTTGCCAAAGAAGCCGCGGAATAAACACACCAGTGCTCCCTCCAGCACAGCGCCTGTCTAAAAGAACTTTCCGGTGGTTTTGGTGAGGCCAGGGGCGTCCGACGAGTTCTCCATCTCGTCGCCGAATCCAGCCTCCCTCCCCGTCTCGGGGTCGACAAGCTGCGGGGGACCATGGGGGAGCGGACGGTCGAGCGCATCGAACCTCTGGCCCTTGACTCGGGCCCTGACGTACTGAATCCCGAGCCGCAGACCTAACGCTCCAAACCCCCACAGCAACCCGCCGACAGGAGCAGCCACGAAAGCGCCAAAGGCACCCCAGTCGGCGGTGTACAGCCCCTGTTCCAGCAACATCAACTCTGCTCCCATCTGCGCATCGCCGTAGTAGATCGTGCCAAACAGAAACACCGTGAACAGGCCACCCAACCCGCCGACGACCATCTCGAACCCCCGCCACCAGTAGAACGCATCGCACAGACCAATCATCAGCACCGGGATGGTCGCCGCCGACACCAGGTCCGAGATGAGATAGATCTGCAGAATGGACGGCGCCCGGATGGCAATCACTACGACGGGGATCATGACGAGCACGACGCCAGCCCGGATGAACCAGATGTTGAGCTTGTTGCGGAACAGGTCGTTCGACGCCGAGGTAACCATGGCAGACTGCAGCGAGTCGAAGGCGGCCGTGCTGAGCGTGACCGACATGACGAGCACGATGCCGACGACCCAGCTGGGCAGCTGCTCGAGCAGTGCAAAGAAGGCAACAGAGCCGTCAATCGGATTGTCTTCGGGGCCCGGCCAGATGCCCGCCCAGGCGGCGACGAGGCCCGTCGAGCCGACCAGCGTCACGATGATCAGCGTGCCGACGACGGCGCCCGAGACGCCGAGCCAGAGGTCGCGGTCAGTCTTGGAGGCGAAGGTGCGGAGCCAGAAGTTAGACTGCGCGAGTCAAAAGGTTAGCCAGCTGGGTTGAGAAAGAGCTAAACAAGGAAGAGAGAGGTAACGGACCAGGAAGAAGTCGTTGGTGAGGATGGCGACGGGCAGGATGTAAAGCAGCTGCCACCCCAGGAGGCTCGCTTTGGTAAGACCAGACGGTTCGATCAAGCTGGTGTCGATCTTGGTCTCAACACCGATGGTGACAGTGGCGATGAGGATGAGCCCCATCACCATTGCTCCTTGGATGTTGTCCGTGAAGAAGGAGACCTTAAATCCTCCGATAGCTGGAAAGGTCGGTTAGTTTTGGTCGTTCCTCTGGCCGAAGCAGAGGAGGAGTGATTGAACGTACAGGTATAGATGGTCGTGATGATACACTCAACAATCAAGATCGGCAGTCCGTCGAGACCCGTCAGGAGGTTGACCACTTGGCCTATAGCTGACAGCTCCGAGACCATGTACAGGAAGAGCGTGACCAACGTCATGAAGCTCAGGTACAAAGCCGCAAACGTGCCATATCGCTGTCTGGTCCACTCGGTGAGGACGAAGCCCTCGGGGCACTTGCGTCTAATGATGGGCCCGAGCGCGGCAAAGATAAGCAGCGGCAGTGCGGACGAAAGCGCGTAGACAACCACTCCCTGGACGCCAGCCAGCGTGGCCAGCTGCGGATAGGCGAAGAGGATGCCGGACCCAAGAGCTACCGAAATCAGTATGCAAAATACAAGGTGGCAAGGGAGGGAGGGGGAAGATGGGAGATAGATCGGAGCGGCAGCACGTTTCCCACGCAAGCATTAACTTGATCGAGTATCACGGTACAATCTCAGCTTCGTTTCCACGGACCCCTGGCTCTCCTCCAACAGAGCCGCCTCACCTCCACGCCTCAGGGAGACGGGAGACAGAGGCGAGTGAGGTTGGAGCCAGAGCGCCTGCTTCAACTCGGCGCCCGTAGTGAGCCGCAATCTCCGCCCCTCCTCATACCGCGGGCACCAGCACCGCCATTGCCGCCACAGGCAGTATGGCGAGCTGGGTCGCGACGAGAAGGGGCGAAGTCTTGGTGAGGTTAGGGTACGAACCTATGGTCAGCCCGGTGGCCGTCCTCGCAACATGGTACCGCCGTTCACGTGCCGTCTCCCGAGGTTACACCTCGATCAAGTCTCCCCCGCAAAATGCCGTATGCTCTGTTGTTCGTTTGCGTTGCCTGCCGCTCTGATCCGGCCGGTCCATCGCGTTTGCTCACTCACCGGATGCGATGAAGTTCAGGGCGAGCGGTAGAGCTGTCAACCAGAAACGATTAGTAAACGCATCCACCGGCTGTAGAGAAAAATCCGTTTCGTTTGGGAGAAGTCGTATCCTAACCGGTCTGAGTTCTGTTGCCAGCCAGGAACTCGCCCTTGCTCTGGCTCCTGAACTTCCAGGCAACGCCTGTTCCCACCAATCTATCCGACACGTTAGTAAGTGGACTGTGTGAGAAAAGACGCCAGGAGCGAGCCTCCGTCGTGTTCTCACAGAAAGACTCCGTATGTCACGTAGACGATGGCATTGGACGCCTGAAAGGACGGCTGCCCCATGTTGAAGCGACGCGATAGAAGAAGGTTGGGATATCGAACGTGCTGAATAAGACGGGAAGTATCTGCTTTGTTTCGTGAGAGAGAAGGCGAGATGGAGGAGGGTTGGGAGGCTGGACCTATGGCTCCTTTTTGAATTTTGAACGAACTGCAGCTCTCCCACCCGTGGCCTTGTCCTTACCACGCTTCACGTTACATACTAACGTTAGTGAGTGGCTCCTCGGTGTGAGCGCCGAACTTTTCACAGAGAACCAATGGCTTCCGCGTTCGCAGGACCGGTTCCAGAAGGCTAAACCATGCCGAGCAACGTCGCGCTCGGGTGCAGGGCTGGCGCGTGGGGGTCCACTGGCCTTTTTCGGCGAGACTCAGTGATGGAGAGCTGCGAGATGCGCGAGTGTGGGCCTGCTTGCTTGCATGCTGCACTGCATGCTGCTGCAACCAACCCACTGCAACCGGAACAGCTCACTCTCATCCTTAATATCGACATCACCATTCACATCAAAAACGACGCCACCTTCAAATACACTCCAGATGATTCTGCCCCTGCCTCTATCACTGTGAGATAGCAACATCAGGGAGTCATGTCGAGTCATCTGAAGGTTAGATACATCTCGATGTCCATAACCCCTCTGCGCTACCTCCAAATTAACGAGGTCTTAGTTCCCAACCCCGAGAAGAAGTGTCCCTGGATGCGCTTTCGAAAGTATGAACCGACCAAATTGATGGATTCAATCCGCGCGCCAATGCCTCCTCCTCTTATGAGAACCCGTCATCGCCCAGACGCAATGCGCCATACCGATTGAGTGAGACCGGATGGGGATGCACCAAGCCGAAAAAGAAAAGGTCGAAAACTTCGTCGCCGTCGTCGTCATCGTCATCATCATGAGGTCGTTATTGCTCGGGGTTGGACATTAGCCCCGAGCTGGCAACAGTCGTGATGTCGTAACTGCCCATGAGAGGGCGCGCCGAGAAAACCAATCGAGTCTTGCGCTGCTGTTCCTTTCGATCAAGACCTCGGATGAGGTGCATGACCAATATTAAGGTGGCGACCATGACCGCTATTTGAAGGGGAGTTGAGGCCCCGAGAAAGAAATTGACTGAAAGAAAAATGCACCCCGGGATGAAAGGAACCGATGTTGAGTATCTTTGACATTATAACATGACAAAAAAAGAAGAAGAGAGAGGAGCTCGCCACTTGTGCTCTCTCTCTAAGCACCCTGGAAATACTGGTGCTCGCGGGCGTGGCCGCGGGTGGGCGTCTCGGCGGTGGGCCCGGGGCCCGGGGTGGCGCCGACGGGCGGGGTGTACGCCCAAAAGGTTTGGCCGGTGATGGGGTCCTGGGCGATGGACATGCCGGGCCAGTAGCCGCCCGCGTAGGTGAACGGGTTGGGCGCGAAGGGGGTGGTCGACGGTGTGACCGGCAGGCCGCTGGCGCCCACCAGCGGCTGCCCGTCAGCCGGGGCAGCGTGGCCGGCCACAGCGTAGCCGAGCGGGACGAAGGGCTGGCCGGCACCGGGGAAGGCGTAACTCTGCTCCGCGGCAGGGACCGGCGTCTCTCTCTTGGTCGTGCTGCCGGGGGCGGCGGCAGCGCTGGCCCGCGGCGTCTTGGGCGTGGCCGACGCCCGGATGGAGAACGCTTGGGACTTGACGCGGCGAGGGGTGGCCGCGTGCTTGAACGCCTTGCGCTCGACCTTCAGGATGGCGTCGCGCATGGGGATTCCGTTCTGAAGGCGGGCGGGCATCGTCAGTAATCAAGAGACAGCTCAGCGCGTCGCCTTGAGTGGCAAAACTTACGAGGTTCTTGACCGCGTGGTCCGGGGTGTCAGCCCGGGCGAACTCGACAAAGGCAAACGCCCGAGCAGTGATGCCTGTGAAACAGGTTAGTACTCTTAGGTCAATTGAAGGGTGAATGGGGTTGGTTGACTGACCGTGGTTGTTAGGGCGCTTGACGATGTTGGCGTCGATGACCTCGCCGACGGTCGAGAAGAGATCGATGATCTCTTCCTTCTCGGCGTCGAGGGGCACGCCGCCGACGAAGACAGAACGACGGTCCACGTCGTACTTGCGGAGGAACTCCTCGTCGGGATCGGTGCGCGAAACGAAGGTCTTTTTCTTCAGATCGAACGCGTCGATGCGAAACTTGTCGTGTTGGCGGACAGCCTGTGGGCAGAGGTCAGTAAGCCATCGACTTGGTCTGATGATGGGTTGAATTAGCATTTGCTTACCGAGTTCAGATCGCGCTTGGGATCAAACTTGGCAAACTCCACCAGGACGGCCGGGGGCAGGTTCAGAGTCTCCTGCATCTCGTCGCTGAGCCGCTCGCACTTGCTGAACTCACCGTACGGCTCGAGCATCTCCCTGACAGTGTCGGGAGTGGTCGTGTCGCCGTTACGGCGGTAGACAATGAAGACGCCTGTTATGAGCGGGGCATGTGTCAGTTTCGAATCATGCGGCTGGTTGCCTCAAACGCGGCGCTTACGGTTGGCCTTGACCATCTCAGTCCGGCAAGGGCGGCCGAGGATCATGGCGCCTCTGCCCTTTTCCATGCCGTTTTTGGCGTCCTCGTCGTTCTGTGGGCGGTCAGAGAGAACAATTCTTGGGGTACAAATCGTCGACGACTCACAGTGTACTGGGCGAAAGCGTACGGCATGCCGCTGGTGTTGCCCTTCATCTCGCGACGGATCTTGACGAAGACGGTGCCGTACCGGCTGAACTCGCGGGTAACAGCAGCCTCAAGAGCACGGTCATCCTTGGCCTCAGGAAGGCTGAGAGGTTCAACTGTCAGGCGTGCGTTCTTTCGACAAATCAATGCGAAACTTGACTTACTTCGCCACGAAGACACAAGCGCTCGGGGGGTAGATGCCCTGGGCGTCAATGCCGCCAATCTCATGACGGGACGACATGCTGCGGAGCGCGCGGCCGCCGGGCGTGGTCGGCACCAGGGCGCTTCCGGTGGTCACCGCACGGGTCTGGCGGCGCTCTTCATTGTCCTTGATCGGAGAGCTGGCGATCACGTTCTCGGCGATCGAAGTCAAGGTCGACAACTTGGGAGTTTCCTGTTCAGTCTTGAGGGCGGTTTTCACGGGAGAGGCCATGAAGACGTCGCCGCTGGGCTTCTTGCCGAGCTGGAACGCAGCCGAACTGCGGTATATAAGGTTAACAACAAAGTTACCTCTGAGAGATCCTGCTGTCAGACAAGGCTTACGTCGCATCGCGGTCGGAGCCGCCAGACGCAGTGCTGGAAGTGACGCTCATACGGCCGAGTTCATGGGTGACAGAAGAAAAGCTGCTTCCCGTCAGCACGAAGAACCATCAACTGTTTCAAACCACGTCTTATTTGCAACCTACCGGACGCGGGGAGGAGTATCGTCCATGCTTGCGGAAGAGAGGCGGGCACCAGCTATTTAACCACGTCAGCCTTTCGAATCCTTATCATGAACAGGGGCCTGTGACCCCTTTTTCGGCGGCCATGGCTCGGTCCCGGAGGTCAGCTGAGCAACATTCGTCCCAAGCACTCGGTCAATCGGGTCCGGCTTACCACGCCCGCTACATACCAGTGGCAGCACGCGACACGAGATGGAGTCGGAGACTCGCGAGCGCTATCGCAGGGCAAACAAAGACGGGGACCGATTGACGAGTGAAGCTGAACGAGGGAATAGAAGAAAGAGAGACAGGCAACGATAAGAATCGGTCACTTACCCTCATCCGAGTCAGATGAACCGCCCGAGGAGCCGTCGCTGAGGCTGAACGAGCGAGTCCGACGAGTGTTGCCGGAGGGACCACCGGTCCTGTTGGCTCTAAGCATGGCCGACATGGTTGAGGTTGGAGATCTGTTTGATCGAGATGTTGAAGTCGTGATTGATGTTTCGCGGGGGAAAGAGATGGATGAGGAGATGAATCTTGAGTAAGGGCGAAGGATGCTCTTAACAGCTGCGGAGGCGAGGAGAAACCTGCTTCTGTTGATCTTGTGAGAACACACGACTTCTTTGCCTTGGGCGGATGATGGAATCGTTGTGGTGGTTTAATCGATCAACGCGAGATACGATGACGCGAGAGACGCGAAAGGAGGGCAACGCTCGGGGTACTGACCACCGACTCTCGGGGCTCGCAGGAAGAAGAGAAGTATGGGAAAAGAGGAGGAGGGTGGTGGATGATGGAAACCTGGGAGAAAACGAGGTATCTGGGGGGAAGAGAGCTTCCTGGCGCGAAACAAAGTCGAGTCGGTGCGGACCTCGATTCGAGTTCTGTGTTGAATGGAATTGTGTGAGGGGGGGTTGGAGAGGGAGTCGGAGGAGGAGGGGTTCTTTATCTCGGGCAAGGAGAGGAAGGAACAGCCAGGTGATTGTGGTCACCAGTGATGGCTCGCATTCTAGTGTTTCAGGCCGCAACACCACCAGGTGCTCGCAGGTCGATCGATGTCGATCTGCTGCGAGACACTTCAGTGCTGCCGCACTGCAGAGGAAGCCAGACACACATATCACCATGCTGGTGTGTTGAAGCTCGAGGGGAGTGACCATGGCTGGCTGCAAGGAGACGAGGGAAGGGAAAGGCAGAGACTCACCTTTGACGTTGCTGGAGCGTGCCAAGACACGAAAATCGAGAAGATGTGTGTTGGTGTTTGGGGAAAGGGCTCAACAATGAATGGGGGAAGTTCTGCCTGCACTTTTTGTGCTTGTGAGAAAACGGGCGGCAGTTCGAATCAGAACCAAAGATCAGCTGGCTGAACGAGATCCAAATCAGCGAATGGGCAAGGTGCCCTATGGGTGCATGCTGCGAATGACGGAGGCCGGTCCGGGCAAGGGGCCCCCGCATGATGTTGTTTTTCGGCAGCTGATCTCGGCGGTGGCTGACCTCCACCCGGCGCCGCATGTGGGGTGAGTCCGGGACGTCGCCGGTCACACCCCCAGACCCGCTTGCCTTTTCTGGCGGACTGTTCAGAGCGTGAGGAAGGAAGGGCTGCGGACACGGCATTGCAAAAGGCTTGACCTGGGCTCTGTCTTTCCAGAGGGACGCTGCCACCAGCGAGGCGTTGCATGTTGCAAGCGTTGTCGAATCGGACAGGAGCAAGCCGGCTGAGACAAGAAGTAGTTGTCGACTGGCTGGTTGGTTGACCTCTAGGCTCACCAAGCGGCTCAGCTACGTGTTCTGAAAGAAGGGCAAAGCACGCTGCCTGGCTGTTATGGGATGTCTCTGGAAGCCAGTTACACAGAGCCGCACAAGGCGTGACTCCTGAGATAGAGTGTTTTTGTATTTACATTGTGCATTCAGGGGCGTGCAAAAAGGGGGGCACGAGACTGTGCGTGCGAGGACAATGGCGTTCAGGGGCGTTCACAGCGCCCTGTAAAAGGGGTTGTTTGGGTGGAAGCAACAGTACCAGAACTAGTGTCCGTCTGTTTGTCCCAATGCGCCATGTGTTGACAGTAAGTGGAAAAGAATATATGGGTAGAGAGATCAATGTAGACCCAACCCTCACCAACTGGAGGAACGCGCACTGGCTGCACGTCGAGACAGCTATAATGCTCTTTCGCAAATTGCAAGTTTTTCTAAGCCGGCAGTCTGCGCTATATCCAATTAACAAAGCTAAAGGCAAGCACTGGTTTGATCAGTCATTATACTTCCAGAGCGCCCAGAGCTTGCCTCTCTAATACGCTAAGCGTAAAAGCAGTGTCATCAGAAGGAAGGTGAGGCGAGCACACGCCTTCATGACAGTAAGCAGGGCTATTGAGAAAGAAGGTGTGATTGCTTGATCTGCAGTCATCTGGATTTAAGGCTCAGAGCAGACAAACAAATGTCGCAGGACCAGTCAAACCTAACGACCCAGTAGGTTGTGTACGTAGGATTTGGCCATTGCTTTCAGGAGAAGCGTTAAATACGAACTGAAGCACGCAAGTTCGTGCTGGGATGACAAAGGCCTGAGACGATATATCTTCTGCCGAAGATACAAGCAGAGTAGTACGGACGGAAAACTAGGGTAGCTCTTACTTCCGTTGCTGTTGGAAAATTGAAATGCGTCTGAAGTCGGCTTGGGGATGTTATGCCTCTCTGAACAGCAGCAAGGTGATGAGGGTTGAATGCAAGGCAAGAAGCAGGGTTGTTCGCCGGGGGGATGACCGAATCAGAGTATAACTAACGTTACAGATCTTGGAGTGCTTGATGATGTGATCTTTGACATGGTTGCGAAAATTGAGAGTGCACAGTCACTACGGGTAAACGGATGTGACAATTGGGGCCACGGCCAATGTGTTTCAGGAGTGCATGGGAACGGATGTCATCAAGTTGTGCAATCGGTTTTCACTGGAAATATCTTGAAAATAGATTACATGCCACTCAAAATCAAGTAACAACAATAACAAAAGCTCAATTGAGTAAAGAACACTGCCTAGGTCCTGCGATTGAGTTTGTCTCAGGTTGTCCAACGACTTACACGGGCAGAGATGTGGACCGTGCGAGAAACAGCTGCCCCAGCAATAAATCGATGCACCCCATGGCGTGCTTTGGAGGCTCCCTGTGGTTCTGCAGTGACGTCCGACAAAAACCCCATCAGAGCTTCGCAAACAGCCAATTTGGGTCGCATTCTAGCAATTGTCTACGCCCGCCACCCCATCTTCAAGCAGATCATGCCAGAGATCTAGGGAACATGCACAGAGCTCGAAGGCACTTGGCGCATTCCCGCCCACAAGACCACCGACAATCTGGTAGATACTAGGCATTCCGTAGCCGTGGAGCGTGCCGTCGCCCAGCATGCAGGCGACTAGACCCTTGTTCTACAAGGGGTTCCTCGGCCGCAGTGTCGACGAGTTCAAGAGGCTTTCTCACATTGGTACGTATCTACCGTTATCTGTGGTTGGTCCCCTGTTGTGTCGCGACACTGACTTGGGCGGGGTTCTCCAACAGTCCTCAGTCTCGAAGGCATCAAGGGCGCCCAAGGCCCCTACGAACTCCACAACTTCCGCAGCCCGGCATCCGTCCAGGACTGCAAAGTCATGTCTGATGTAGAGATCGGCGGCATGTCAAACGCGAACCTCGATTGGGTGCCCTCGCCCCCTCCCTCCTCGGGCACACAACCCGCGTCTCCTCACTCGCCCGGCCACGCGAGGTTCTACGGAACCATCTCCACACAACTCCCGAAGAACCGCCCAGACATCCAGCGAACAGGCTACGCAGCCTTCAGGACGCGCGACCGCCCGCCCACCCTGTTTGGCCGCAGCCTCTGGAACATCGACCCTTACGTATACCTCGCCCTGCGCGTCAAGTCGGACGGGAGGAGCTACTTCGTCAATGTACAGACCGAGTCCGTCGTCCCGACCGACCTGCACCAGCACCGGCTGTTTGTCAAGAAACCCGGCCAGTGGGAGACGGTGCTGATCAAGTGGAACGACTTTGTGCGGACGAACCTCGGCTTCGTGGTCGAGCCACAGACCGAGATCATGCGGCAGAAGGTCAAGTCCATTGGCGTGGGGCTTACCGACAGGATACCGGGCCCGTTCGAGCTATGCATCGAGAGGATGTGGGCCACGAACGACGAGAACGAAGCGGACACTTTGGTGGACTTGTCGGCGATGCGACAAGAGGAGCCTGTGGCGAACGAAGGGCAGCTGAAGACGAAACAAGGGCAGAAGATTGCCTGGGGAAGCAAATGAGTGGTCTGGGCTGAGAACGACGCCAAAAACAGGCATTGTTTTGCTTGAGGTGCTATGGCACTGAAGTGAGACCGACAGATTAGGGACACGGGACCACATATATTCCCCCGGAAGGATGGCTGTCTGGTCGAGTTGCGGGAACTCGTGTAAAATCTTAGGACACTGCTGGCTGGGAACATCTACAATCCCTACGTGGGCAGAGGACAACCCATCATCGAGGTACTGGCGTTGCTGTCACTGTAGCGGGCTGTGTGGCCCATATCAATTGTATACAAGCAACGATATCCATTATGTTTTGGCTGGACAAGGCGGGTAGTGACGTTACTCCTGTTCACCGTTATAATTCCTTCTGAGAACCAACAACAGTAATTGTTCCAGTCAAAGCCCTTTAGTTGCTGCTTAGGTGAAGGATGCTCCCAAATTTCGCAACCTGTTCATTGAGCCTATAATGGTCATGTCCAAACGCCTGCCCTACTTCTGAGCCATGATCTGAACGCCTGAAAATGCTGCAGAACATCACGCCGCCGTGCAGCAACGCCATTTAGATGCCAAAATAGCTCACACCTCAAGCATCACGAGCCGTTGGCCTCCTTGCCGCGGTCCCTATAAGCCTATTAGTGAAGGCTTCCTTCAAGGTCTGACGCAGCATAGGGAAATGCGGCGAAATACGCACCATTCGCGTTTCTCACCAGCCCCGCTCCAACGGACGTCATCGATGTCCTTCTCGCCTCCCTTCTCCCACTGCTTGATCTGCTCGGCCGTGAATCCAGCGGCGCGCAGTCGCTCGGCCCCTTGCTGCTTCCACTTCTGGCGGTCACGGAATGCCTCGACCGCCCCGTCCCAGTCGCCCGGCTCTGAATGCTCCGGTTGGGCATCTGATGTCGGATCGTAGTCTTCCGAGAAGCGACTGTCCATCGCGGCAGCCCCGCGGGCCGCACCTCGCCCGCGAGCGCGGACGGGCGACCTGGATGGCGGCGCCGGACCGATGAAGTCGTCTAGTGGGTCGGAATCGTCGCCATCATCTGACCTGGCAGGCTTGGAGGAACTCGAGGATGCTCTGTCTTCTCCCCGGAGCCGCCCAAAAGCTTTGCGCATGCGCGAGTCCCCGTCGATTAAGTCGTGCCCCTTGCTCGACTTCTCCTGACGCAGTCTCGAATGCCGATGATCGGTGCTCTCCTCGCTGCTAGTAAGCGGTGATCGGTCGCGGTGCATAGACTTCTTGTCTCGTGGCGAGCGCGACCTCCTCCTCGGGTGGCAGCGCTCGTCTGTCTCGTCTTTGTGTTTGCCGTGCGATTGATGTACGTCTCTGTCTTCTTTGCGCCCGTCTCGTACGCTCCGCCGGCCCTCTCGTTTGCCGGAGCGGTCTCGGGAGCGATCATCGTCCCGCCGCTCATCCTTCGGTCGTGACTTGTCCGGGCGATCCGCCCCGCTGACCCGCTTACGTCCCTGGAGTATGGAGGAGATGTCGCCCAGTTGCCGGCGTCGTATGTCAGAAGCGCTGGGTTGGAGTTTGCGTCGCTTCCTGGCTTCGGTCTCCGTCAGGTGGTCCAGGCGCGCCTGGGCCTCGGCAGCTTCCTTCGCTAAGAGGGCAGCGTTATGGCTCGCCGTTTCTTTGATGATACGTCCCAGGAATCGCGTATTCGGCTTGGCCTTGTTCGACGGCCTGCTCATAAGAGTCCAGGTGTTAGAGTGGTGCCTTTCAGTCAGCGAAATCTACGGAGACATACTTCGTGGACTTGAAAGCGTCAAGCCCCATGGAGGAATACTTGATCGAAGCTTCGGTTGCCTCCTTGGCTAGGATCTCCGCGACGGCGTCGTCGGTCAGCAAGGTGTCATATTGTTGAGACCTGAGCTGCTCCATATTGATCGTGTAAAAGGGAGGTGGTCGGCAACATAGGGCACATGGAATGCCGAGATTGTAGAGGCGCGTACTCCGCAACGCGAACTCGGTGGTGTTTTGTAGTGTTGCGTCACCTGTCAAAAGATGGACGAGATGCAGGGTCCCTTATCGATCAGCGCCCGCTAACTCCGCCAGGCCCACAGTGGAGGGGCATTATCTTTTATCTTCAGAAGCCCTTCAGGGTTAGGCAGGTGACTTGTAAGCTGTCTTTTGGTAACTCTACTACGCTGGATCGCCCATGGAACTTGGGAATCCCGATGTGCCCAAACACGACGACTACCCTTCAAGGAGGTACTGATCAATCCTGCTCTATGCAGTACTTAATTACACAGTGTGATGCAGTTCTCATGACCTTTGGTACCTACCTACCTAAGGTACATGTACCTAAGGTAGGCCGGTCGTTAGAAAGCCTGAAAACGAACCGTACGGAAGGTACCGTGTCAGGCTTGGAGCCACTTGCTTCATTGACCGGGCAATGCGTCCGTGCTGGAGTTCTATGTGAGTTGACAAAAACCGACGTCATTCAAAGGGCATGCATCTACCTACCAGGTATCTTAGTAGACAACTCTTGGTGTCATGGAGAGGCGGATAGATGTGTGACGGGCATCTCTTGAAAACGGGAGGTATGTATTGGGTGAATTTCCTATCGCAGCAATGAAAGGAGCAAGGTGTATTTCTGAATACAATAAATTACCAACAATACCTCAAAGGGTTTGACATAATCTCTTCTTTACGGTGGTCAGCCAATTGCCCGATTGCATCTCGTTCGACTGCTGGCCGTAGATGAATGTGCCTTGCTGGTAGGGACTCAGATTGGAGTGCTCCAGCATGATGTGGAATGAGCAGACGAATACCTTACCTCCTTACCTGAATGGATACAGCAGTTCGGTGCCCCACCGAGCCCCGCCAATTGGCCCATTGCCTGGGAGCCTGGGAGCCTGGCACTCCCGGTAGCCTCGTAGCCTGCCTGGACTGTGTTAACCGGCACCAGCGCGTCTCCTGCAATCGCCAATCAATGCTCAGCGACGTCCCGTCGAGCGCAGCCTCACCACCTCGCGGCACCCGTACCCGGGTCCCATGATGGATGCCCTCCAGCTCAAAGTCGAGTCCGTCCGCGGGGAGGTGGGTGAGATTCGCAGCGCCCTGAGAGACTATCTTGAGCAGGGCATCGCGTCCGGTCGCAAGGTGCAGCCACCCAAGACGAAGGCGGGCCGGGACCACCTTCACCACCTGCTGGGCCGACTCGACCAGGTCTTCGCCGGGCTGGGTGACATCTGCAATCCTGCCTCTCACGACTCACCCCCATCACCGCTGGCTCACAGGCCTGGCACGCCTCCATCGTACCATTCCACCGCCGGTCCACAGCAGGCTGCGGCACCCGTTGAACCGGCCGCGCAGCCCAGCCAGTCTTTGAAGGGCGGCCTTATCACCCACCCATCGCCTCCGGCAAGTTCAGGACTTGAGGCCGCGGATCCCATACCAAAGCCAGAACCTGCCGCCCCAGGTTTAGCCGCGCCGTCTGCCGTCGTCTTAAACCAGGCGATTCCATCTCAAGAGCCCCGCCCCATCATCCTCAGCAATGGGTCTGTGTACCAGAACCCGCTGCTGTCCCAGCATGCCGCGCCGCTGTTCGATT
Organism: Chaetomiaceae sp. R4402; assembly: GCA_023628555.1. Taxonomy (NCBI): domain Eukaryota; kingdom Fungi; phylum Ascomycota; class Sordariomycetes; order Sordariales; family Chaetomiaceae; species Chaetomiaceae sp. R4402. The sequence goes on from JAMAKO010000008.1 coordinate 1,334,241, forward strand.
GCACTTACCAGGACATTCACTTTCTAAATGAGGAGCTATTTGAGCTCTACTCGAGGCACCCGGTGGTGCGAGACCGGGGGTACTTCAAGATTCAGGTCCGCGACCTCCCTCCGCTCAACGTGCAGAAGATGGCTCGTCCGAGCAAGGACCATGCCACTTCATTCAGCTACAAAGCCGACCAGCTGGGTCTCGTCAAGGTCGATACCGGCAAGAGATTTAAGTTCGCTTCGCCTAATCTTCCTCTTCCCATGAGCGCCAAGATGGATTGGTCTCTCCCGGAACAGCAGTACCTCTGGAACTCATCGGCAGCGGACCCGCCCAAAGGGACCTGGCCGTACATCATTGGTAACCCCTTGTTCGACGACGTCGAACTCTCCCCGGGCGAGAAGCTCCGGAGCAGAGGCCGAGCCGTACTGGAAGGCATCAACACCCAGTATGTCTACTTCAACCTGACGGGCAAAACGATCACAACGATGCACCGGGAGGACGCCCATGTCCGGTCGGAGAATCTGTTGCGATCCGGGCAGCACAAGTTTTGGTGCTTCGTCAAGCCTGCTCATGCCAGGAGGTTGGAAGAGAGGATGGCCTACGAGTACCCGGAGATGCGTCGATGTTCTCAAGCTGTCAGGCACCTCAGCCGTCACATCCCTCCTGCGAAGCTGGACGAATGGGGAGTCGAGTATACACTGGACTACTGCGTGCCTGGGCAGGCCGTCGTGACGGAGCCTGGCACGTATCACCAGGTCCTGAACTTGGGGCCCAACTACGCCATCGCCATCAATCTCGAGTACAGTTCGTCGCCAGACATGCCCATTGATTACCGGTTTTGCGATAAGCACTGCCCGGACAAGTTCGCCATGACTGCCGAGGACTTCCGCATTCATGAGAAGTCGACACCTGAGGACGATCGTGCCCCGCGGACCCCTGAGACGACGGGATCCCAGGAACGACACGCGAGTGTCCCCGGTGCCGCTGCCACGTTACGGCATGAAGTCGCGATCTCATCACTAACCCCGGCTACTCCGCCCCCAGAACAGAATGTGCCGGGCAAGCATGAGGCTGTGGGGCCACAGTTAATCCGGCCTGAGGCGTCGTTGTCCAAACCAGTAGGATCGGAAGGACAGGAACAGCAGGCTTACTGGGACGTCGCGTCAATGGCGGCATCGTTTCCGGGGCCGTTACCTCAAACAGAACCCAAGCCGCACCCGCCGGCCTCCAAAACCACTTTGGGGCCAAACGTTGCCGGGTCCTGTTCTGCCGGCCATCTCAAACTGGTACCCGAGCAACTCAGCAAAGCGGAGACTGCTCAGCTCTTCAAGCAGACTTCACCATTCACTTCCCAATCATTGAGGCTACCAGCGGGCGCTGCGGCTGAGCCGGTTCAACAACGGGAGAACGAAGCGCAGTTACTATACTCTCCCTCTCAAGCGGTTGCGAGATTCACGCAGACCCCGTCGCCACATCTTTCAGCCAATTTCCAGGCACCGGATCACCGATTTGGCACTCGCCCATTGGTGGTGGAAGTGCCTCCGATCCGAAAGACGGCGAGGATGATCAACCCAGAGCGAGAACTCGACACCGCGACTGAACGACCCCCCAAGAAGCGAAGGCTGCAACTGGAATCTGCTCAGTCAGCTCAAGACACTCTAGCTGGGGGTGCATTTGCCCATCTTTCCGCGTTTCTCCGAGGGCGCGAAACTGCCCGACCAGGAAGTGCAATCGCCGAGGAGCTTTGCGGGAAAGCCGGGTTTGACCGTCTCTCGCGTCTGGTTTGTGAATGGAGGCGATACACCAAATCGATGCCTATGGTATTGGGCGGGTTCCAGCTCGTCAAGACAGCCGACCACGCACTGCACCAACATCCAGACCTGCATACATTCCTCATGCGCTTTATCAAGATGCAGGCGGCAGCATTCGTCGTCTCCACAACGGCGGACCCCGTCCAGCGCTCCCCGGAGGTGCTGATGAATAAACTGTTGCAGATCCTTAAGTGGGACGAGACGCAACGGCACAGACTGCATGATTTCTTGCGCGAAGGCAGCTGCTGGCGGACGATCTGCGGAGGTTACGACGGCCTTCTCTGTCTTCTGCCTCCGGAGATGGACTGCATCCACCTCGCCTTGTTCAAGGACGATCTCGCGGCCTTCCATTCGGAACTCAACACGAGCTTTGTGCGCAGACTATGTGCCGTCGGCAGCACTTTGCAGAGATCGATATGGGAGTGCCTGGAGCTGCCGGAGTTTGTGTGGGAGAGCGCAGCAACGACCTGGCTTCGGGTGGATGAGATCTCTCCGCTGCTGGCGCCGTTCCGCATGCTCAAGGCAAACCACTACGACTCCAACTGCTGGGGCAATTGGCCGCAGCCAGCCAGATGGCGCTGGATCTGGCCGGTAGACCCCAGCGTCGTCATACCGGATGACAGCCCATGCGAGTTCTGCCCCGGAAAGTCTTGTTACTGCATCGGGTTTAAGGTTCCTCAAGTCCCCCGCATATCCGATGACGGATCCAAGGGGCCAGGCATCCGATCGCTGGGCTCACATCGTGCCAACGACATTCTGGGCGAGCTGGTGGGCGAGCTGCTGCCGCTTGGCTCGTGCCGCGGCGATTGGATGATGGTGCTCCGCCGTCCTGATCTTGACGATGAGGCGGTGGCGGAGATCTATCCTCGCCGGATGGGCAACTGGGTGCGCAAGGTCAACCACAACACGAACCCGTCTGCCACGTTCAAGGCAATAAAAATTTCCGGACGGTGGAGGCAGATGCTCGTGGCGATCAGGGACATCGCGGACGGCGACGAGATCACGGCCAAGTATGGAAAGGGCTTCTTTAAGAAGCAGCCCTACTCCGTTGTGGAGGGTCTGCACTGATTCAGTCGAACGGTTTCTCCTTGTTTTTTATGGTCAAGTATACATTAGGGGCGGGAAAAGGGAAAGGGTCATCGAAGGGTGGAGTTTGAACGGTTTCCACAATGTCGTGCCAAAGACGACTCTTCTGGAAGGAGTACGTGCTTTGCGCCACTTTTTCTCTGTTTGTTATCACTTGGGACTTGCTCTCTTTCGCTCACACCGGGAACGAGAAAAGGGGCTCTTGCTCGAAAAGAAAACGAACATCATACAGTATTCGAGAATTCGGTTCAATGCTTGAAGGCTTCACTTGTAACTACCTACGTCCCCAAAGATTAAACAGACTTCATATTCTCACGTACACATCGACCGGTTGGGATTCTCATGTAGTGAAGCTCTGGAAAAATTCCGGAGCCCAAAGTCAACCGCGATACAATGTTGACCGCGTCTGTTTCGAGATGCTGCCCTCTGCTATCGCAGCGTGAAGACAAGTAGCGGAAGCCGATGGGTTAGGGTTACAGGCAGGAAGGTGTATCACCCCCCACTCGCCGTTTTTGGTAATGACATCAACAAACAGCAGCCCCGTGGTTGGTCGCGACAAACACGCAGAGAACAACCCCGTCATATCGACTTGCTCGCTGGGCGGCGCAACCTATTGAGCAAACAGATTATGGAGCGGTCAGCAGCGCAAGACGCGACGCCGCGCCGCGCAATGTCACCCACCAAAGTCCGCCGCGCGCTGAGCGAGCTGCAGTCGGCCTCGAAGCACGAGTACACGATCCTCAAGATCAGCGAGCCCATCTCCTCCGCCATATCTGCCGCCGCCGCCGACAACAACAAGAACAACAGCAGCAGCAGCAGCAGCAATGGCAGCACCGAACCCGCCGCCACCCGCACCTCGGACGTCTCGACCACCTCCCTCGACGCGCCGACCCCGGCCTCCCTCGAAGCCGACCTCGCCCACTACCGAGAGCTGTTCGCCAAGCTGCGCTTCTCCTACGTCGAGCAGGTCACGAAGGAGAAATTCATCCGGGCGATCGTCGGCGACCCGCCGCTGATCGTCACGCCGCAGGAGAACGCCGACCTGGAGGCGAGCAACGCGGCGGCCAAGGCGGCGCTCAAGGCGCTCAAGACGGAGGTGGCGGGCATGGTGGCCGAGCTGGAGGCTCGCGGGCGGGCGCTGGCGCGGCGGCACGACGAGGTGCGCGCGGGCGCCGCGCTGGCCGCCGAGCTGCCCGGCAAGATCGCCGCGCTGGAGGACCGCGTGGCGGACCTGCGCGCCGCGCAGCAGCTGCGCCTCGGCGCGGATGCCCGGCCCGAGATGAACATGCCGCTGGGCAAGACGCTCGCGCTGGTGGAGGGCCGCAGACATGAGCTGGCCAAGGTGGAGAGGCAGGTCGAGGCGCTGGCCGGGCAGGTGCCGCGGAAGAGGAAGGAGGTGGACCGGCTGCGGGCGGAGGTGGCGGCGCTGGAGAACAGGAAGGCGAACAGCGCGGCCGCGGCGAGGGAGGCGAAGCGGAGGAGGGAGAACGCGCAGGGCGGGGTGGAGGACGAGCTGGAGGCGAGGGGGAGGTGGTACAGAGCTTCGGGGTCAGCACTACGGCAGGTCTTGGACTTGCAGGGATAACAAGGTTGGGCTGCTTTTGATGTTCTCCTTTGCTACAGGCGGTGTTTAGCTAGGTCAATGAGTCCACGAGGGATTTGGCTGAACGGAATGTATTGGGAGCATGGCGCTAGTTGATGTTTGGGTTTGGGGACTGGGGGTGATTGGGTTTGGTCCGGCGTTTCGGGTGATAGCTGGATGGAGAGCTACAAAGCCCTCAGCGAGGACATCTGGTTAGGCTGGCGGTTAGGCGGCTTCACCCAGGTGACTATATAGCGTGTGGTTGCTGAAGGAGTTGGGCGATTTAGGTGGCCTACTCATTTGTAACCTCGAGATTGGAAGCTTGATTCTGGACAGGCGGCTTGAAATTGGAGCCATGGTGTATTCAGCAGGGGCTACTTCGCTCCGGGTGTCTTTCTTATTGCGTTTGCAGTTGCCAGTCGGGCACCAGACGCGGCGAAGACTGAGAAGAAGTCGGTGTGGCTAGACAAATCACCATACCACCGAAGTCCTGGTATAACAAGAGTCGTGTGTTCCCGGGACCCTTCAGCATCATTTCGACTTGCCGAACAAGCTCCCAAGAATGTTCAACCCGCCGCTAGGCCCTCCGCCTCCGCGATTGCCATGACGTTCCGCCTCGGCCCTGATCCATTCCTCCAGAAACTTCCGGTCCGCCAGTTTCCGGCCGTCCGTGACCTTGGTCTGCACCTGTGCCTCGCCGGCATCAAAACTGAGAAGTGTTGGAACCGAGTTGATCATGTACGTGAGACCCAGCCCAGTCGCCATCACGTCCGGCGCGTCGAACTCGACGGTGCAATATCCTACGCCACCCTCGGCTTCGCCAACGCCGGACTCGACCAGCTCCTGCACGAGAGGTGCTACGACTCGACAAGTTGAGCACCACGAGGTCGTCCAGAGGGTCAGAAGCGGTGTCCGTGACGACGAAGACAAGAGCTGATAGGTGTGAAACTGGTCGAGGTTGCGCACGCTGTGCGGGGCAGGCGGGTGAGATATGCTTGTCAGCTTCCGCAGTTACTACGGTGTGTCACAAAGACTCACGAGGAGTAGACTTGGTTTTTTGCATGTAGTTGGCGTGATGTGGAGAACTGCAAGCGTGGCACAGATCGGCTGCGGATGGTGATGCCTGGCCTCGCTCCGAGCAAGATGCCCTCGGCAAGCGCGAGCTGAGAACTTGAGAGTTTCATGATGTACCTATGTAGGCAGCAGACAATGAGTGGTAAGGAGTCTGACGGCTGCTTCAAGTGAGACTTTTACGCTTCCTTGGTGATCTATTGCGCTTGAGCTTCTGATGATATCACAACTGCCGGATGCTGAAGTTCCTTGTTGTTTTGGTGTTGTAATTTACGTAGGTTACGTCCAAGGCACAGGGGTTAGCACGGTCATCTAGGTACCATTCAACGCTGAGCGTGGCATAGGAACCCCCCACATGGTCCATCACCAGCGCTACCTGCTGGTGTGCAAGACAGCACAGCACGACGACTCTGCATTGTGTAAGTCAACGTCAAGGTAACGTTTCGCCAAGTTGCCCCGGAATGATTGGGAAGAGCTCCCAACAAGGGTCCTGTATACATGTACTGTGTATCTATAGGAGTTATCTCCTCGACGGCTCGTGCAACTCAACACTGAAGTTAGTTCTTGCTGAATGCTTTTACAACAAAAGGATTGTGTTAGTTATTGCATCTGCGCCCGTTTCACGTATAATTAGAAGCTCCCATGTCTGTACTGTATGTACTGCTAGTACTGCTGTGCCACCTGCCCGCTGGCAGCACGCTGCGGTGCTATCGTCAGGTGGCTCAGCTGCGTCATTCTGCATGTGCAAGAACCCTATCGCACAAAACGGCCCGAGGGCGATCCACACAACGGCAGCGAACGGACACATATGAAGGCGGGGAAAAGCCGCCCGCATGGCCGATCCCCCTCCAGACGGGGTGCAGCCGCATGTTAGCGTCGTTTTGTTGGTGCCCCTCGTTGTTGGCCTCTAGACACTAGGAGGTGCTTGGATTGCTGGAATTGATGAAGTGAAGTGTTGCCAAGTAATATGAAAAAACGGGGTAAAACCCCTCTGATTGTGCAATCCTTGATGGATAGTTGTATGGTTTATCCCGGCGCAGCTGTCGCAGGTTGGGATCATGAACATCTCCCCTTTGTTTTGAACACGGCGCCGTTTGCCCTGCCCGTTTCTACGCCCCACACCGCCCCATCCGATCTGGCGGGTCTTTCCTTGATTCCTAGCAGGCTGCACATTGGCGCATGTCAGATTCGCTACAGCTGACTGGTAGCCTCGAGGGAGGCACCCTCGCTCTCAACACAACGCTGCCGCCACCAACACGGCACTAAACAAGTCACAACCCCAGAACCCGCGCTGATGTGCCCCGCGGCCCCCATGACCGGCTGACCAGACGCCGGCTTGTTGCCCAAGTTGCTGCTGCTCTAGGTTGGTCTTGGCGGACCCTTCCAATGGTTATCCATGTCGCGTGGAGGATGGACACCCATCCATCCTCCAAACTATGCCCCACGCGTGTTGGGTGACCACACTCCTTGCACTTTGCTATATCTCCATCACCGCCTCCCGGTTCTCCGTCCGTCTCCATTCTCCCCGCTCACCCACCGCTTTCTCGACCCCTCTATCCGTATCGGAGCGGGCGTCACGGTCTGGGGCGGTAGGAGTCTGAGCTACGGTCGGACAGACCCATCCACACCTGCCGAATTCGCACATCCCCGAGCTCGCCTGCAACAGCTTTGTACTCCTCACCGAGTTTCCGAAGTTTCACTTCCGCTCATTCCTTCGCATTCGCTCGTCGGAGCACTTCGAGCTTACCACAGCATCTGACGACCTGCTTGGGGACCGAGGCAGCCGGCTTCAGCTGAGAGGAAGCTCAACCGGCACAATGGGGAAAGACACGAAGCGCCCCGCCCCGCTGCGGTTATGGAGGTCTTCGGGGAACCCCAGACGAAACGGTGAGGGCGATGCCAATGAGAAGCCGAACCCTTCCAAGTGGACCATGGGAATCCTAGAGGACAAGCAGACCATTGAGGTCCCAGGTATGCCGGCCAACGAAGTCGATTACCCCTTTGATGACCACGACTAACTTAGCCAGGTTCGGTTTTGTTGTTGGCCGCTGACCACAACGAACCTCTGGGTCTGCGTAACGCGCCAGCAAGAACATCCCACTCGTCTATCCCAACCGGTATTCGCCGTCTGGCACCCGACGATGCTGTGGAGACTCCGAAGAAGAAGACTTCGGACGGGAAGATCATCTTAGTTCCCCAACCCGAGGAGTCGGCCAACGACCCGCTCAACTGGCCGGCCTGGCGAAGAGATCTTGCCTTGCTGTCTCTGGGGCTTTTCTGCATGGTTGGCGGCGGCACCACGCCACTGCTCGCGGCTGGCTTCACCGACGTCGCCAAGGAGTACGGTGTCGATGTGCACAGCGTGTCGCTCACAACGGGCTTGTACATGCTGGGGATGGGGCTCGGATCCATTATCTTCTCGCCCACCGCCATTCTCTGGGGAAAGAGGCCGGTCTATCTCTTCGGGGCCATTCTTTACATCGCTACTTCGGTTTGGTGCGCTGCGTCGCCAAATTTTACCTCCCTTATTCTGGCCCGGATCTTCCAGGGCATTGCAGTCAGCCCCGTCGAATGCCTGCCATCAGCCACCATCGCCGAGATCTTCTTCCTGCACGAGCGTGCGTATCGCATTGGCATTTATACCCTCCTGTTGCTTGGCGGCAAGAACCTCGTTCCGCTCGTCAGCGCCATCATCATCCAGAACATGGGATGGCGTTGGGTGTTCTGGTATGTGCTCAGGGTTTGCATGCACTGTTTGCTTCATTACTAACGGCTCATATCCAGGGCCGTCGCGATTGTTGTCGCTTTCTGTGGTCTCCTCCTATTCTTCTTCGTACCGGAGACGTTCTGGGACAGAGCGCCTCTTCCTCGCAAAGCGAAGAGATCCCATCCGAGGCCGAATATCTTCCGTCGCTTGTCGTCCAGGCCAGACATTTTCAAATCGACGCCAGTCCCATCACCGCTTCCTGCAGCTCCGCCCTCGACCGAGGTCGCCAATGATGGCCCTCTATCACCAGGAGGTCGTCCCAAAGCTCACCGCGTTGGCTTCGCGCCTGATGTGGCGGCAGACGTGCAAAAGAATATGGACACGTCAAGCGAGAGCAGTGTCAGGCCCGAGCAAGATCCGGCAGTTGAAGACGAGACGGAAACCGCCAAGCCGATGCCCTCCACTGACATCTCAACGGCGACCCAGGCCCAGGGCTATTTCTTGGAGGTACCCTCCGTGCCCCACACTCCGGCGATGTCGCCCGCGCTGGAGACGACACCAGTCGATCAGAGATTCAGCCGTAGGGAACTTCATGAGACCGACAGCGAGTCGCAGTCTATCCGAAGCGCTCTGCCAGGGGGTTCTTTGGCGTACACTGCCGCCCTGCGTGACCAACCAGCTCGGTCGTTTGTCCAGTCACTGAAGCCGTTCAACGGCCGCCTGAACAAGGACAAATGGCACAAGGTAGTCGTCCGGCCGCTGATCCTCTTCTCATACCCTGCAGTTCTCTGGTCGTCGGTTGTTTACGCGTGCTCGGTCGGCTGGCTTATCGTCATTTCCGAGTCGGTGGCCGTCATATACCGCGAGAAGATATACACCTTCAACGCGCTCCAGACCGGCCTCGTGTACATCAGTCCATTCGTCGGCGGCATACTCGGGTCTGCCGTTGCAGGACGGGTTTCGGACATCATTGTCAAGGCCATGGCACGACGGAATGGCGGTCTCTACGAACCCGAGTTCAGACTAGTCATGGCAATTCCCATCGCCATCACGACCGTGGTTGGCCTGATGGGCTTCGGCTGGTCGGCTCAACTTCACGACCACTGGATGGTCCCAACGGCATTCTTCGGCATCATCTCGTTCGGCTGCACCATGGGCTCCACGACCAGCATTACGTTCTGCGTCGACAGCTACAGGCAGTACGCCGGCGAGGCGTTGGTCACGCTCAACTTCAGCAAGAACGTCCTGCACGGCCTCGTCTTTAGCTTGTTCGTCACTGGCTGGCTCTCTGACGACGGCCCGAAGACTGTGTACATCTGGATCGGTGTAATCCAGCTGATACTCCTCATCTTCACGATTCCCATGTACATCTTCGGCAAGCGGCTGCGTATGTGGACGGTTCGGAAGAACTTCATGGAACGCTTCTGAGCGAGTTCTGGGCAGGCCCGGAATAAGAACCTTTGGATGGCGTTTGTCTCTTTTTTCTTCTGGCGTTTGCATATGGTTGGATTGTGGGGGACGGCAGAGGTTTACAACCCATTATATACGGAATTGTTGGGGATCGAAGGGGCTCACTGCATTACTTTCATCTTCTTGGTAGAGAGCTGAAGGCTTCGGATACAGGTTGCATGTGGGTTTGGGATAGACACAAACCACCAACCACGAGTTTCTTGACGGATACCATGACAGTTACCTATGAGCACGGAATAGAACATTTTCCACAGCGCTCAATTATCGGCAGTCAGTCAGCTGGGTTTGCAGCCCAAGGCGCCTCTCAGTTGGTGAATCGCTTGCACTGTATCTGTACCTCACTGCCGCACTGTGCCCTCACCAACACCCTCACTCACCCACATCAAAACATTTTTTTCCTACTGGCTTTTTGATGAAAAGAAGCTACCCCGCCTTCCCTCCATTGCAGCCCCGCGACGAACTTGAGTTTACAGTGAGACACCAGCACCATGACGTCCCGCATCCCCCACCTCCTCGAGCCCTACCTCGCCCTCCCAGACGAGGCCTCCATGATCGTGCTCACCAGCGTCCTCGGCGCCAGCACCAACTGGCTCGTCTTCCGCCATCTCTACGCCCTTCTTAAGCAGCAACCCACCGCCACGAAGGCATTGCCACAAACTGAGCAAGACCAGCTGAGGAAGCAGGGCGAGGGCGAGGACGTGGCCGTCCTCCTAGTTAGCTTTCTGCGCGACCTGGGCTTCTGGAGAGAGAACCTCGCGCGCTTGGGCATCGACGTCGACGCGGCGGGCCGCAGGGGCCGGTTTGGGTATGTGGACGGTCTGGGAGGGCTGTTTTCCGCTGCCGGTGGTGGTGGTGGTGGTGGGGGGGGAGGAGGAGGAGGAGGAGGTAACGGGGGAAGGGGGTTGCATGTTGCAACGGGAGGGGCAGGGGAGCAGGTGGGATCGCCGAACCAGCGGCAGCAGCAGCAGACGAGGACGTCGATGGCGGAATGGAAGCGTGCGCTGCCGAGTCCTGCCCCGGGGGAGATGGCACGAGTGATTCTGGAGGGGGTGGAGCAGTTGAGAAACGGGATCTCGGCCGCAGCCGGGCATGGGATTGGGGAAGACAGTGGAGGGAAAGTGGTCGTGGTGATTGACGGATTAGACTTTGTGATGGCTGCTTCTGAGCCGAGTCTTGGAGGTGGAGAGCCCCCAGGGGCGGCGTTGGCCTTGAGGGAGATTTTGATGGACTTGAGAGAGGTAGGTCTCGCTTCGCGTTACCAAGTCTTCTGGGCTTTCACTAACACGGAGCCTAGCAAACACATGCCGTCATTGTCACGGTGGCCGCTGACGATCCGCTGATCAAGGAGCAGGATACCACTTTGGAAAAGCAGCATGCTTGGTTTGCTCTGAGCCTGCTTCATGAGGCCAATACGGTGCTCAGTTTAAGGCTACTGGACACGGGCGCAGCCAAGGATGTGAGCGGCGTCATCAGAATCTCGCGCGGTGGAGGCCAGGGCCTCTCAAAGGGCCACGAATATCTATATCATGTTGCAGGTGACGGTGGTGTCAAAGTTTTCGAACGAGGTCAGTAGTGTAGATGATACCGTCGAAATCGAAGGCCCGAGTTCAGCTCTGCACTGCATCCGCTTGTCGAGGTACTGGAGCTGCGTGAGCTGGCAGTTGGCGGTTCTCCTTGCATCCTCGCACCTCATCCTGCTTCGTCGCCTTTCACCGGATCTGCCCAAGAAGAAACTGTGTGATTGGCCCGCAAAAGTTACGCCTTGTTTCATGACCTTTGCTCATGTGTAGACCAGTGCCCCGAGCCCCGCGCAAAATCATGCCATTTCTGATGTCCCGGCGAAAAGCGAGTAGGTCCGTCCGTAGTGTGTCCAGCTCCCGTTACACCGCTCGCCGAAAGCCATCCATTTCAACGTCGATGCCCCCATCCGTCATGGTAACCCATTATGAGACAGTAGAGATCGCAGGGCCGGCCGAGCCCTTGGGGACACCGGTTTGGAAGCCGTTCTTGAACCGCCTCGAGACTGTGCTGAGGTACCGCATCCGGCCGGTGCCAGTGACCTTTCTACGCTTCGCCTTCTCGGACCAGTTGTCTGCGCCGTATCCGTCAGCGGTGAGCCTAAAACTATCAAGCACAGATGGGAGAAAACCTACACTTGCGGATCTTAGCAGCCGGGTAGCCGCAAGAAGCGCAAGTCTTCTTCTGGTTGTGGAGAGACCGGCGACTAATAAAGCAATTCCTGGTCAGTTCCTGCCTGGCAAAACGACGTCCCGAGATCCCCTCCGTCCAACGCTCGGATCGTCTCGGTTGTTCGGTTCAAGGCTTCGAGTCGACTTACCCGCATCGCTTGCAGATACCGTGGGTCTTGTTGTGGCTGGTAAATCATGTCAGACACCACTGCGGACCAGCGAAAGGTTCAATAAAGGCGCTGGACATACCGCTTGCCAAAGCTGGAGGTACCCTTCGCTGTTGGTCTGTGTCAGCAAGCTGAATCCTCCCAACTCAAAGCGTGAAGGCGCTAGCGATAGGTGCGCAATTGAGGTTTGATCGCATAGACTCAGCACTACAGCGAATGCTAGGCCTGTGGGAGATTTGTGCGGCCGGGATAGGATGCCGAAGGTATCGCGATCGGAAATGCATGGTGGTCGAGGTGAGAATGGGGAAACGTACTCATTTTGGCGGTAGCTCTGTTGAAAATGTCAATACCAACACCACAAAAGAAGGTGTGTCAAGAAAACAAACGTACCTGCGTTGTCGTCGGCAAGAGGGCGCGTTGTGATGTTCAGGATCTCTCTCCGGTCCAGGGTCGTGGAAATTTCGGGAATGTGTGGCCCAGCGATTTCCTTCGGTTAGGGCTGCGGAAAAATTCAGCCACACTTCAGCCTCCCAACTGTGGCTGACTGAGGCAGCTGGCCCCACTGGGACGGTGCGCGGGGCTGCCCCACATTGTTTATCCCCCTCCAATACGTTAAGACTCTTGCTGAGATGCAGTGTCCTGAGCTGCTGGCCTTCAAGTGGCGCGACTTCGTTGATGGCATCCATGGATACCTCTGAGAGCTGTCGTGCAATTACAGCTCATTTCTGGATGTGCGTAGTCACTCTCCATAAGTTTATGACCGGCTCATTTGCATTGGGTTTTAAGGGTTCAATAGGCAGACGCAACTCGCACGCCTCAGCATGAAGCCAGAATCTGAGTTGAGAGAGCGGCAATAGAGTTGGCGCGGGGAGCCGATGTTTGATGGTTCAGAGCTAGATTTCGTCCGTGCGGCCTACTGTGTAGAGCTGCGATAGTTCTATCATTCACCTCCTTCGAACAAGTGGCTCAACACCAGCTCAAAGCTTCAGTTTGCTGAACTCCGCCAGCGTCCTCTCGTAGTTCTCCTTCGCTGCCTGGGCATCGGCAAGCTTCTTCTTCTCCGCCGTCAAGACCACGTCGCTGACCTTCTCGAACCCCTCGCGACCCATTAGCTCCTGCTGCTTGGTGATCGCAATGCTGGTCTTCTGCAACTTTGCGTTGATCTTTTTAATCTCTGCGTCGATATCCTTGATCTGCGTGCTAACTTCCAGGAGGACCGCCACGTCGGCGGAGACAACATAGACGGCACAGCCCTTGGGCGTCGAAGTCTCATCGGCGTCTGGGCCGAGAACGTTGACTTCGGTGACGCCTTTTCCGGACAGGGTCTTGATCGCCTGGAGCTGTGCACTGACCTTCTCCTGGCTGGTCACCGTAGATGCCTTGATGAACGCACGCCCATCTGACCGGATATTGTAGTCGGCAGTCAGGGATCGGATGCCGCCAGCGCACCGCAGACCGAGCTCGTAGTCCTCAGCATCGGACACGAACTCTAGCGCAGCGTCTGGCTCAGGGTACGGGGCCAACATGATAGACGGCACCGTATCCTCCTTGCTCCGCGGAAGACGCTGCCACAACTCCTCGGTGATGTATGGCATGAAGGGGTGCAGAAGGCGTAACGCAACATCGAGCGTCCGATACAAGGTTTGCTGGACGCTCTGCTGCTCCTCCGGAGTGCCGTCGCTCAACAGGCCCTTGCTGTTCTCGATGAAAACGTCGCACAGTTCATCATAAAAGAACTGGTACGCGAGTTTGGTGCTTGTGGAGAACTGGCGCGCCTCGAGCGCCTCGTTGATTCCTTTGACAGCAGAGTTCATGCGATAGAGAATCCACCGCTCCGGAACGGAGAGGGCAGCAGTGTCCAATTTCGCACCCGGAACAAAGTCTTGCGGCAACTTGCCCAGGACGTATTTGCTGGCCTGCCAGACCTTGTTGCAGAAACGGCGGTAAGCGTGCATCACCTTGATATCGAAGTTGATGTCGCCGCCGCCCGTGGTGTACGACAGCAGGGTGAACCGAAGCGCATCGGCTCCGCACTCCGGGATGCCGCCAGGGAATGCCGTCTTCTGATACTTGGTGGCTCGTTCAACTTCATCTTCTTTCAGGTTGCCCGTAAGCAGCTTCGCGTGAAGAGCATCAAGCTCAATGCCGTTGATGATGTCCAGGGGGTCAATGACGTTGCCAAGCGATTTGCTCATCTTTCTGCCCTCCGAGTCCCGAATAAGACTGTGGCAGTAGACCTCAGTAAACGGAACCTGGCCGGTCAGCTTGAGGCTGAGCATGATCATCCGGATGACCCAGAAAAACAGAATGTCCCAACCCGTTTCCAGCATGCTGGTCGGGAAAAAGTTCTTGAAGTCACTGCTCTCGGTGTTGGGCCAGCCAAGGATAGACATGGGCCAGAGGCCGGAGCTGAACCACGTGTCCAAGCAGTCAGGATCCTGCTCCAGGCGGATTGTCTTCCCCGCGTATTTCGCTTCGGCCTTCGCCTGGGCTTCTTCAGGGGTTCTGCCAACAATCCACAGGGAGTCGTCGGTCTCCCGGCTCTCCTCGTTGTCGAGAATGACGCGATAAGCGGGAATGCGGTGTCCCCACCTGGGAGAAGGCGTTAGCACCGAAACCGATCGAGTAATGAACCGCAGCACCACCTACCAGAGCTGCCGAGAGATGCACCAATCGTTGACATTGGCCAGCCATCTGTCGTACGATTTTCTGGCACTCTCGGGGCTAATCTTGACCTTACCCTCTTCGACGACCTTGAGCGCAGCTTCGGCCATCTCCTTCATTCGCACCCACCATTGTGGCGTCATGTACGGCTCAATAACGTCCTTGGTCTTCTCGCACAAGGGAATGGTCATGGCGTTTGGCTCCTTCTTCACAAAGAGACCACGCTTCGTCAACTCCTCGACAACGGTGTAACGGGCATTGAACCGCTTCTGCCCCTGGAACAATGGGCCGGCGTTCTCGTTGAGCGTGCCATCCTCGTTCAGGATGTTGATAAACTCGAGCTTGTGACGTTCGCCCAACTTGTAATCGTTGAAGTCATGGGCAGGAGTCAACTTGACGGCACCAGTACCAAACTCTGGATCGACGTAGCTGTCTTCGACAATGGGAAGGAGCCTGCACCATGTTAGCATTTGGGAAATGACCAGCATGCGCCCATGAATTCACCGACCGGTCCGTGAAGGGGTGGCGAGCAAATTTGCCGACAAGATGAGTGTACCGAGCATCTCCGGGGCTGACGGCAATGCCACTGTCGCCAAGCATGGTCTCGGGGCGCGTCGTCGCGACCTCGATCGTCAGATCCGTGTCCTCGATGGGGTACTTGAAGTACGTCAGCACACCGAACTCGACCTTCCGGTCATAACCCGGCACATCGAGCATTGTGCGGCCGCTGATCTCCTTGTTCTCCACCTCCAGCGAGCTGAGGGCGGTTCTCAGATGGGTACACCAGTTGACCAAGCGGCTCGACCTGTAGATGTACCCTTCGTCATGGAGCCGGCAAAAGGTCTCCATGGTCGCGGCACTGAGGTTCTCGTCCATGGTGAACGCCTCGCGGGACCAGTCCATCGAGCCGCCCATAAGCCTCTGGGCGTTGTTGATGCGCTCGTGATATTCGCCCTTCCACTCCCAGACCAGCTTTGTAAACTCCTCTCGGCCCAGCTCAAGGCGCGTCTTCTTCTGCTTCTTCCAAAGCATCTTTTCGACGACGGACTGTGTGGAGATTCCCGCGTGGTCGCAACCCGGCACCCAGAGGGTAGAGTATCCCCTTTGAAATGATTAGGCCAGACTCAAGCTGAAAGTCACGGTGGGACCCGGGGGCATGCTGAATACCCACTTCATACGATACCACCGAATCAACGTGTCCTGGAGGGAATTGGCCAGAGCGTGACCGCAGTGCAACGCGCCAGTTACATTGGGAGGCGGCAGAGGGATAACGAATCTGCCAGCATCGGGAGATCGGGCGGGCCGCGGCTGGAAGAAACCGCTCTTCTCCCACCACGTGTACCACGCAGACTCGACAGCCTTGGGGTTGTATGCCTGGAAGTGCGGGTGATCGAGCGGCTGGATGATCTTCTTCTCGCCGGCGGGAGTTTCGTCCACGTAAGGAGGGAGGGCGGGGGCTTGAGTCTTGGGCGTCGGCTGCGCGGCAGCTTTCTGCTGCGGCTGCGGCTGTTGCTGCTGCTGCTTCAACTTCGCCTGCTTTGCCGCGAACTTGGCGGCCTTGTCCGCCTTTGCCTTTTCCTTTTGCTCTGGCGGGGCAGCAAGATTAGTGTCGGTTAATCGAGGACCACCTATGGCAACAGAGCTCACCAATCTTCTTAGCCGTGGCCGCATCAGGCGCAGGGCTGGGTGCGGCGGGGGCGGACGCGTCCGGTGCCATGTTTGCTGGTCGTTGAAGGGAGTAGTGTCGAGGCGACGGCAGGTTGAAAGCCGAGGGAAGTTGGAGCAGCGGTTCCCGTCTCAGGCTAGCCAGTCGCCGCAACGAACTCAGCATCCAGGGCGTTTTCGGGCAGTCAATGGACTAAGGAGGGGTGGGGAGGTGGCTCTTTTAAGAGGGGCCCTTGAGCACCGCAGGAATTTCTGCCGTGCAGGGAGGGGTTGATGCATGAGTCAAAACGACCACGGCTGGTGCCGAGAAGGGACTCCACCAGTTACCAAGGGTCAGGGAGGTCAGGGAGCCATCGAGTACCGTTGCCCCGCAAAGATCTCTCTTCTGTATTTGTATGTACTAGTAAACAAGTGCTCTCTTCCTTGCAGCCAGGAACAAGCTCAGGATGCTTTGCTACCCCAATTTACATACTATCGCGAACAAAATGAGTAATTGAACCTACTCTAGCAGATAAACTTACGCGTACGCAGTACGGCAGTCGGGCAATCGACGCTATGACCAATTCAAAGCTCTTGGCGCGTCCAGCTACACGGTACTGGACTGTACGGTTGCACTGTGTCATGGTACGTTTCCCACAGGAGAATGCGGGGAAAGCCGCCTGTCCCAGCAACTGTCAACCTGCATAGTACCGGTACTTCCGGAACTTAGGGGTGGTCTTCCAAAGGTTAGTCCCTGTACCTTCACTGACAGCTTCCAGCCAGCCCGGTCCCGTTCCAGGCCCACGCGCTCAGGTCAGGCCTGCGTAACTCATGCGGGCGGTCCCCCACCTTGCGCATGTGTTGCTTGTCAGACCTCTCGTCATGCGTCTCGGTGCTGAAGATTCGCTCTTGGGACCCAAAGAACCTATCACACTCGACCACCGTCCACACCACCTACATATCTGCTCCCCTCTCCTCACGAATGAACCGACACGGCGCGCCCCGACTTCTGGAGCAGCGCCAGTCAAGTTCGCGTTCATCTTAACGATCCTCGGTCCTAGCTCCAGGGCAGCTTCGTCGTCACCTCGGTCGTGACGCCAACCTGCACGATGCGGCCTCCTCGCGTGGCCATCCTCGTACTCTTCTCCGCCGCATCTCTTTTTCTTGTCTGCCGGTCTATCAGTTCGCTTGGCCGTCCGCGTCCGGCTGCTCAGTCCTCCACAACGCAGAAGTCGTCATTCCGAACCTTCTTCTCGTTCTCCGCGCCCTTCTCGCTATTTCCACCCAGCGCGGCGATAAGCTTGACCGATGACAACAGCACTTTCTTTCCCGCCCGGCCTGCCGCTTTCGGGCCGCCGTTGCCTCCCAGCGGCCTCAGCGGGCAACTCTGGATAGGGAGTGGGTTCTCCGACGAGAGTCTGCAAGACGGCGAGGGAGAGGGCGAGCTAGGATGTAGCGATATCCCCGGGTGGGAGGATGGAAGGTCTGAACCGGCCACGTTGGTGGCCGAAAATCCCTCGACTAGCAGCAAGCACTCCCGCGTTTCAGCCGATAAGAAGAGCCCAAAGTCCGATTTGGAAATGGACCCTGTGCTCGATCGCGACAAGGTTGGGAACAGGCGATCCGAGAGCGTGCCCAAGCGTGCCGGTGACGGAACCGACGACCACCTCCACCAACGATTCCAACAAACGCGAAGCACTTACAGCGAAGGAGGGGGAACATCCGAATCGAATCATGCAGATATCCAGTCAATTCAGGAGACAGCAGAAATCACCGGGAAGGTTGTTCTCCTTAGTCGGGGCGGCTGTGGCTTCCTCGAAAAAGTCAAATGGGCGCAACGGCGCGGAGCCATTGCCGTCATTGTTGGAGATAACCAAAAGGGAGGACCGTTGATTCAGATGTTCGCGCGCGGCAACGTGGACAACGTCACAATCCCCTCTGTCTTCACCTCCCGCACAACCGCCCACCTCCTCTCATCGCTCACGCAACCCGGAAGCTTTATAGAAGACATGCTCGACGACAACGGCAGGCCTACACTGAATGTTCAACATTCCGCCAAGACCGGGAGAAGCAAAAAGGCGAAGAAAGGAACGTCGACCACGGGGCCCGCGTCGCGAACGTCCGCTCGGGAGTCGTCTGCTCAACAGGACACCGCAACTGAGACCCGAAACCCCCTTCATTCGCGGAGAAGTTGGATTTCGCGAGTGTTTAGGTGGAGCGGTATTCAAGGTGCCCCGTCTGAAAAGGTCCGGTCTGCTAGTGCCAGCCGCTTTGATGGGGACCGGCCCGATACCCGGAATGAAAACAAGGACAAGAATTCAAGAGATACTCTTGGTCTAGCAGCGGACGGTGGCGCAAACAGCGAGAGATCTGAGCCCAAGGCTCAGAACCAGCGTGATCCGGGCTCTGCTGGACTTGCCGTTGACGGTAGGCAAGCGGGCAAAACTGGTCGCAGCCCGTCTGCAGACATCATCGAATCTGCACGGCGTGGATCTTCTGCCAAGGGCCTCGATGGCGAAGATGATGCGAAAAATACACCAGCCAACGTGCCAAATGGTGGCCGCACACCTACAACCAAAGTCTCAAGCCCCGTTCCCCCAGGCGCTGGTGGGAATGGCGCCCGTGAAGGCCTGTGGGTCACCATCACACCCACCGGCAGCGCCAGCCCTTTCTTCGACACCCTCCTGGTTCTAGTGATTAGTCCTCTGATAACACTGACAGTCGTGTATGCTTTGCTCATTCTTCGAGTGAAGATACGGATGCGGCGCTGGAGGGCGCCGAAGTCAGTGGTGGACCAGCTCCCGGTGCGAACATACCACACAGTTGCCCCCTCGCCCTCTCAGTCTCCAAGGACACCGTCCCCAGCGAGCTCCTCGCCCACGACGCCATTGCTGCAAGGCTCCTCCCGGTCGCGCCCTCGGTCTCATACCACTACTGGAGTTCAGGAGGCCGGGGCTTCCAGTAGCTCCGATGACGTCGTGTCCACAACGAGGACACGTCCTCGCGAGAAGAACTCTGGAGGTGTGTCGAGCGAATGGAGGAAGTACATGGGCAGACAGGTTGAGTGCGTTGTCTGCTTGGAAGAATACGTCGACGGCGTCAGCAGGGTCATGAGCCTTCCCTGCGGCCATGAGTTTCATGCTGAGTGCATGTAAGTCCACCCCGCGAATCCACTATCACGCGGAACGTTCATTGCCATACTGACCCGATCGCAGTACGCCCTGGCTCACCACCAGACGACGCACTTGCCCCATCTGCAAGAGCGACGTTGTCCGATCACTAGCCCGCCATTCGTCGCCGGGCCCGCAGTACGAGTCTTTCCGCGAGGACGGCTACGACAGCAGTGGCGAGTCCTCTGACACCTTCCGGGACAGGGCCCCTTCTCCGGACCGGGTGGATGATTTGGAGAGGGGGTCTACGTGGACTCAAGCTTCACGGCAGGATTGGCCGCCGGCTCGCCACGACGCCTGGTTCAGCTCCCTGACAAGCCGATGGGGGAGTAGCTCCTCATTCCTGACCGGTCGGGACTCATCCACGGAAGAGCGAGGCCGGCGTTGACCTCCTGCCTGGGCTCTTCGAAGCTGAGCAGGCGGTGTACGAGGCACCCGGGGTGGCGTTTTGTGTCTACTTTGCTGCACTTTTGATGGGATCATTGGCACTTGGGCATTTGGTACAGGGGATTAGGCTGGACTGGGTTGTGAACACCGGCGGAGCGCCGAGGTTGCGGGTGGTTTCGGAAACATATAATGATACCTTTTTTCTATCGTTCATTGTTTGCATGGGTATCAGCGCAGCACATCGTGGCCCCAGACGGGATGGGGACTTTCACTTCACCCCATGAACAAGAAGCTGAAGCTGGGCAGGTCCCGATGAGGAGCGTCAATAGTTGACAGAAGCTAGTGCAGCTGCATTTTGATGTCTCTCTCTTGTTTTCCTGGCCAGGCCTGTGTTTTACCAGCTTTGCTCCTCCTAGACTCTCCCGAGTGATGGCCTCACCGTGGAGCTCGTCACAAAGCAAGTGTTTAGGAGAGAGAAGAGAAAGCTGCCCATAAACCCTAACCCGGGATGCAAGTCGAATATCAACACGAGCATCGCGACTTCCCCATTGACACACCAAAACCCTTGTTCTTCAGAGCAATTCCAGATTCCAAAAAGGGGAGTTGCTACTACATTTCTGCAATTTGGTCAACTTGGTTTGGCAAGCTACGAGAATAGGATCCACTCCCTTCTTTTTTATTTCAAGCATAAGCAGACTGTGAAGACTGCAAGCTCATCATTCACATTGCCCTTCCTCCCTGGCGCCCCGTTCGGGAGCAGCGCGTGTCGCCTTCAGCAATCCGGCACAATATTGGGCCATCCATCTACGCCTTTTCTTTTCATTCAAGGAAGTTGCTTCGACTACCCGAGCGAGGTCACGACCTGATTGCGCTCATGCCAGGTCATGTCGCGTTACCTCGCTCCTTCCAGGATCGGCCTGCTGGCCCTGGTCGGGCTGTACGTTGAAGGGGCGGTGCCAAACGACGCTATCATCCCGGTGATCGATTTCGTCACCTCTCATCTTCTGGATTGCTCTCTAGCCAATCCATCTGCGGGGCTCGCCGAGCGATGGCAAAAGGCAGACAACGCGATCAAACTGATCGCGTCCATCAAGCAATTCGAAGACTTGCTCGGTGGTTATCCAGCGGCTGATCGTCTTCCCGGCCGCCGCCTTTGGGACAGGTTCTTGGAAAAGTTCTGGGGAATTGACTCGCTACATAGCTTGCACGAGTTTTTTGACCAGCTACCGAACCTTTTAGCGAAGACGAAAGTCGAGCTGCGCGAGCTGGCGGTGCGCGGACAGGAGCCCCCGTCCGGCGTGCTGCTCTCGCGCAACTCTCCGTTTGGCGTCTTCTTGAGAAGATCGTGTCTGGAGTTCTCGAGGACGCAGTTCAACCAGGTGGCCGATCTCTGGAAGGCGTTTGTAAAGTACCGCCAGCCTACTTCGTCGTACTGGAGACGGCGGAATCCTCACCACACCCGGCTCAGTTTCGACTCTGTGCTCTTGGATGGCGAGCATGAATGGGGGGACCAAACCGATGAAATTGCCGTGGCCGCGTACGGAAACATGCTTCTCCTGGACGACGAAGATGCTACATTGCCGGTGAGCACAGATGACATTGAGAGCTTGCTGGAGTTTCAAGTCGAGCAGGTGCAGAGTAAGAGACTCCATTTGACCCGCGGTGGCGAACTGGCTGACCAAAGCAGAGTACGGGACCAGAGTTCCCTCCGAGATCAGAGAACAGTTTCAGAAACTGCTCAAGAGCAGCCGTGCGAGCCCGAGCTTATCGCATTACCTCAAGTTTGTTTGCCGTGGCTACCATCAGAAGTGTCATGTTCTGATCATTACAGCTTCTCGGACGCATGGCGCGCGGGGGACTTCCCGGCCTCCTTCGACTCCCTCCATCGGTACTTCGACTACACCATGCAGAGCCGAGATCGCCTATTCTACCAGTACGCCTTGCTCAACCTCGGGATTGTGCAATCAGACTTTGGTTGCCACAAAGAAGCCGTGGCAACAATGCTTGAGGCGATCTCGACCGCCAAGGAGAACAGGGATACGGCATGCCTCAACTTTGCCCTGAACTGGTTCTTTCATTTTGGCAGAGCTCATCCACACTTGGTGAGAGAGCTGCAAGACAACAGCATGCTTGGAACGGGTAAAGAAACTCTCGTGTTTCTGCGCGCCAAAGCCAAAGAGACCGGCATGTGGATACTGTGGAGCTCCGCCCTGCTGAGCGAGACCAAGCTTGGGCTCGCCAACGGAGAGAGCATCTCGACTGCCATGGAAAGCATGGTACGGAGTTCCCAACTTATTGTGGAGAAGAACGTCAAGACAATGATCGGTCCCCAGCTCTCGCTAGGCATTGCCTTGTGGGATAGGCTCGGTGTGGGCACGCTGTCGACCATGGCGTGTGAGATCTTCCTCCGCTGCCATGCTCGCAGCGCGGTCTTCGATGATCGGCTAAAGCTCACCTGTCGGATGGCTGGCTTGCTGGCTGCCAACGGGAGGTACGAGGACGCCTTTGCAAAGCTGGAAGCCATCGATAGGAACTCACTCCGTTCCACGAAACCCGACCAATACTGGCATCTCTACCGCGGGATTCTCAGATTGCGCCGCGATATCCATCGCAACAATCTCGAGTCTGCGGAGACCCTGCTTTTCCAGCTCCTTCAGAGCGGTCCGGAAGATATTGAACCTGACCTGGTTTTTGTCATTGACTCTTTGCACATCGAGACACTGATCCGGCGTCAGAACTTTGACGCAGCCTTCGCCAAGATTGAAAAGCTGCTCACGGAGCTACGAGAAGACAGCAGAGACGTAGCTCTGCGCATCCGCCTGCTCCTTATCAAAATCCACCTCTTCGACTGCATCGGCCGGCCAGAGAAAGGTTTCACCATCGCCATGCGCGCCGCAGGCATGGCGTGGCGAGCACGTCTCGTCTCGCTCCTGTGGCAGGCTGTTGGGGCGATAGCCAACATTCTCAATGCACTCGGCGAATGTGCGGCCGCCGAGCGCCTCCTCGTCGCTGTTTTGCCCCGCAGTCTCGAAACGGAGGCGACGTATGTCAACGGGACGTTGTACAGCTTACTGGCGGACTCGCGGATCGGGCTGGCAGGAGAGCTGAAGGACCGTGGTGACGTGTTTCAACGAGCTAAGTTGCTCGGTCAAGCCCACAAAGCGCTTGACGCGGCGTACCAGTGCTATTCAGCAGTGGAGGATGTGAACAAGAGCTGTGAGATGCTGGCCAAGAAGGCGACGGTTTACAGGGCTCAGGGGGAGTTGGTGCGGGCCGACGAGTGTGCGGGGAAGTACCTGGGGTTGTGGGAGGATGAGCTGGCGATGAGATGACACCGCTAAACACCGAGATGGGAGCGAGCCACGTTGAATGGTGACCGCGAGAGCATTGAGAGCTGTGGCTGGATTGACAGCGAGGTGCATGCACCGGGGAGACCGTCCCAAGTCCCTCACCATTACTACACGCTTTAGCCTGGAAGCTTGGTCGCCCCTTGAGTGACCGACCCGACTTGTATTGCTCACGAGAGCTGATAACAGCCTGGATGCAGTGCCTGCGGGACATGGTGTATGTGAGCTCACTCAAAACAGATCTGATGCCAGTGCTCAATTCTTCGACTCTAAGGAACATGTACATTTGGCTGTCGGCTGCCGCTGCTTGGCCCCGCCCGTCTACGTAAACACCCACGGCATCCATCAGTCCTCCTCTATTGACGGCCAAATCTCATGATTGGCGGTCCGCTCAGGTCGTCTTGTCCTTGTTGTGGTAGTTGACCTCAGGGTTCCAGCTGTCATTTGCGTCAGTAAGCGATCCACTGCAAGTCCTCCCGTCCTGTCTACTTCTGTTTGCTCGGCTTTGCTGAGCGATGTTAAGGGAGATACATACAAGATTGTCTGTGAAGCACAAATTAGCATCCAAGACACGGCTGGTGGTGCTAATGAGAGAGACGTACCTTGTCACCATCGCCCCAGGGGAAGTTTCGGGTGCGAATGTTCTGGAAGGGGTACTCGGTGCGCTCCTCGAGAGGCGGCATGTGCGACCAGTGCTCCCAGTGGTCGCTCCAGAGGTTGTAAGCGTTGAGGCCGGCGAGGATAAGAGCCGGAGGAACACCGCTGTTCGGAGCAAACGTGTCAGTTTTGGCGTCAAGTCTAAAACTGGGAGTGTTCTCAAGCCCGCAGTCCTCGGTGGTAACTCTCGTCTCGCGGAACATTCCATGCTGATTCGAAAACCACGCAGCGACCGCAGGGGAGGGTTCGGCACGACATACTAGAGCGAAATCTTGCGCCACAGCTCTGTTGTCCCAGTCAGTTCTCCGGCCATGTAACCATCGGAAAGCAGGTGAGGTTCTCACCAGTGGTGGCCTTGGCGTGCTCCTTGACGTGGCGGCGCTCGCGCACGAAGCTGCTCTCGGCCTCGGTGCTGGCGAAGCGGCGCGCGGCTTGGGCGCGGAATTGCGCCGCGAAGCGCTGCCCAGCGCGTGCAATGGGGCGCTGCGCAATCATGGTGGTGGATGTGTGTCGACGGCGGCTCAATTCGATGTGGTGCGTGCGGTATGTCAATTGGAGTGTGGGAGTTTCGCCCAGGCAAGCAAGAGGTGAAGCAAGAGACCCGCTTTTAGCTGGAGCTCTGAGGTCAGACCCCGATCAGGTCATTCTCGGCAAAACTTCGGTTCGAAACCATTGCACGAGCCAACTGCTCGCCAAGCCCAGTTGATGACCGATGTAATAAGCAGCATTCCACTAAGCTCAATCAGGTGACTTCGCGATTGGTAGGGGCGATGTGCGTGATGTGCCTGCCGTGTGTGTTCGTGGACGTGGCAAAAGCCAGGTACTAGTACTTCAGATTAGCGGCTTGCCTTTTCTATCACCTGCTAAAGCTTCGTAACGAACATCGGCTTTATTTTCACACGATTGTCTTTGCTGGTGTATGGCCTGGATGTGAAGCAGCAATTCGACAGCTCCGTATTGAGATGCCGTAACGCGGTGCTCCGTCCGGAATCGCGTGGTTGGTCGATTGCGCTCAAAGGCTGGCGCCACTTTCCAATGAAACCTGCCAAATCTGTGCCTCTTGTCTTCAAGGATTTTGACGATATTTGTGCCTCATTGAGGGACCTTGTTGTCTGCCAAATACATCCTGACGGGGGGCCGTGAATCAGCGCTTCGCACCGGATGGGAAAGCATGCAAAGATGCCGCTTCGAATCACGACATGGAATGGTAGGAATGGCTGCGCCAGTTTTGTGCCATACCTCGTCTGACACGTTCTGCAGTCAACGGCATACGGAATCCGTTTGGATACCAGCCATGGCGAGAGAACCGCACGTTCCAGGTACGACCAGGACAACCGTCTCCCCCTGAATAGCCAAGTCACTGACCAGGTGCAGGCCATGTTTGACACGTTGGAGGCAGACATTGTCGTCATGCAGGAGACCAAGATTCAGCGCAAGGATCTTAGAGACGACATGGTGTTAGTACCGGGCTGGGACGTCTACTTCAGCCTACCCAAGTATAAGAAAGGTCTGCAACAAGACGAGTGCACCCTTTGCAACTTGCGCTGGCTAACTCACAGGGTAGGATACTCCGGCGTAGCCATCTACACTCGATCCACCAAGTGCTGCCCCATCCGGGCAGAAGAAGGCATTACCGGCGTGCTCTGCCCCCCTAAATCCTCCACAAGCTTTCGCGATCTTCCCCCAGACCAGCATATCGGCGGTTACCCGAGTCCTGGCCAGTTATCTGACTCGGTTGACGAACAAACCCTCGACTCCGAAGGCCGTTGCGTGATTCTGGAGTTTCCTGCTTTTGTCCTTATCGGAGTCTACAGTCCCGCCACCCGAGACGAATCAAGGACTGAGTTTCGCGAGGCCTACATCGATGCTATTGACGCCAGAGTACGCAACCTGGTTGACATGGGCAAACAAGTCTTTCTCTGCGGCGATCTAAACATTGTGCGCTCGGAGCTGGACACCGCTGGTCTGGCAGAACGGCTAAGAAAAGAGGCCATGACACTTGACGACTTCAAGTCGATACCGTCACGGCGCTTTCTCAATCACCTTGTCTTTGGAGGAGACGTTGTGGGGGAGCGAGATCGAGGGCGAGAGAAGCCAGTACTCTGGGATCTCTGCAGGGAATTCCACCCTTCACGTGCAGGCATGTACACCTGTTGGGAGACGAGAAAGAATGCCCGGCCGGGCAACTTTGGGAGTCGGATAGACTACGTGCTGTGCAGCTCAGGAATTAAGGACTGGTTCATCGACTCCAATATTCAAGAGGGCCTCCTAGGATCGGACCACTGCCCCGTCTACGCAACGATCGGTGACGATGTCAACCTCGAGGGCAGAAGAGTCCCGCTTGTGGACCTCATGAATCCACCGGATATGTTCAAGGGCGGCAAGCGCTTGCGGAATTGGTCCCCTAAGGATTTTCTGTCCACATCGGCGAAGCTCATCCCGGAGTTCGATCGCAGACAAAGCATCCGGGATATGTTCGTCAACAAGAATA
This sequence comes from Chaetomiaceae sp. R4402, assembly GCA_023628555.1. NCBI lineage: Eukaryota > Fungi > Ascomycota > Sordariomycetes > Sordariales > Chaetomiaceae > Chaetomiaceae sp. R4402. The sequence goes on from JAMAKO010000008.1 coordinate 1,360,672, forward strand.
ACCCAATCGTGCGGACAGATGCACAGGCCCAGAGGGACGGAGACGAAAAATGCGGCCCCGCAGATATTGCTATTGAAGCAAATCACGACACCACCCAGAAAGAAATCCCGCCCCCGGCATCACAGAGGAGCGGAACCAGTGCGCTGGTCACGTCCAACAACACAGCATCCCAGAGCTCGCCGTCCCGGCAAGGATTCCTCTCAGGAAAGCGCATAGCCGAATCCTCGGCACCTCCAAACCGCCCTCAGAAAAAGGGAAAGACTGCCTTGAGCCGAGAGAGTTCCACTAACTCGCCTTCCGCCTTTTCGCAAAGCACACTGAAGGGTTTCTTCAAACCGAAGACGCCCACACCAGACGTGACCTGCGCCAACAAAGTTGCGAATCTCAGTGACTCGAACTGTATTCCGATGCCTGACAGCTCATCCGCCGCCGACCATACTCGTACCCCGAGACGCGACGAATCAAGCAGCGTACCTGGGGTCGGGGGTGATTCCAAGTTCACCATCGAAGAAAGCCCGAAGCCGGAGAGTGCCTTCACGGAGAAAGTCTTTGATCCCATCCAAGCCAAGGAGTCCTGGTCCAAGTTACTGGGCAAGAGGGTCGTTCCCAGATGCGAGCACGGCGAGGATTGCCTGATGCTGGTCACTAAAAAATCCGGCATCAACTGTGGTATGTTGTCCTCTATTTGTGATGTTTCAGTCCCGAGGGGGGCATACAGCCCAGCCCGTAATCTATTCCCTTTCCTGCTCCTGATTGACCCCGTCTTGGCTCCTTAACATTGAGATGACCCGCGCGCCGCCCCCACGATGGAGTTTGTTGCATGGACCCTTGCTGACATTGTTCGTAGGCAGGTCCTTCTTCATGTGTGCTCGCCCGCTGGGTCCGTCCGGGGACAAGGAGCAGGGAACGGAATTCCGTTGCCGCACCTTCATTTGGAGCAGTGACTGGAACGGTTGACAGTGAGGGTGTTGGGTAACAGGAGACATGGGCTTTGGCTGATGACGTGTCAGTGGCTCGGTTGAAACGGAACCTCCTCGCTCGTCCTTGATCGCTTCGTCGGGTGATATGTCTTTGCAGGGTAACATGATAGGAGGCTGGTCTCTGGGAGGACATCCTGGTCCTCGAGATGGCTTGGCGGTCACGGCGACCGGATGACACTCTGGAGTTGGGTTGCCTTCTAGCAATATACCCGGTCGGTTCTGTGCCAGACCGTTTCGGCTCACGCACATGGGTTGTTGCGCTTGCGGTTTGACTGTCTGCATCGGCTACCGAAGGTCGTTCCTTGTGTCTCTAGCTGCGCGTTGCCCCCGTAAGGTTTCTCTCATCTCGCCAATTGTTCTCTCTCCAATGTGCTCGAGTACACTGCGTACCGGGTGTCGTCTCACCTTCCAGCCTTCCGCAAATGCGGTGCTTCATTACAAAATTGTCCACGAGCTGGGCTGGCACTGTCCACTCGCATTCTCGACCTAGCCTACCATGCACGTAAGTTGAGGGAACATTGGGCCATCTCTCAATGCTTAGAGAACACGCCGCGAGGGTTATGAACACACACGCGGATTGGAATGGAGGATGTGGTTCCAGTTGCCCTGTATTTCTGTGTGCTCTGCCATTATGCCACATGCCTTCACCCTCTCGCCAAATCCCTTAAATGAAGTGTCAACCGTGCCAACGGACGCACTTTCAATGCCAGCGTTAGCTTCCTCATCCAGCTCATTCTGTCCCCTTGCCCTCCCAGAAATTGGGCCCTCAAAGTTTGTTCCAAGAACCTGATTGTAGACTCAGGTGCCAAAATCGAGGATCTCTTCTTCAGAGAACTGCATTGCGGGAAATACCAAGGCAATCATAACCTCTATGAGGGTTTCCGACTTCAGCAGATCCGAGTCCAGTGTTCCATTGATGTGAATAGCAGGGAAGTCTAGGGTCCAATTGGTTGCAATGCCGGCACGCAGAAGCCCAACGGCGAATGGGGTTTGCGATCTGTGGACAATGCAACGTTATTATCAATCTTGATGTTCACCTTGTGGTGAGTGTGATAAGGCGTGGAGCTCAAGACTGGCCCTGATTTCCTGCGCGCTTTCTTGTGATTTGGTCCAAAGTGACCAAAAGCCCAAGCCTGGTGGGCTCGGTCTGTGTAAGCGACTGACGCCGCCCTGGGTGTGAAGCATCGGGAAAATCACAGCCCAGCAGCAATCAATCTCTCAGCGACTGTCATGGGGTCGCACGGAAGGTTGCGCTTGGACGGAGGAAGTTGGGGGTGACGACGACCAGCAACGTAGCGGTATCCAGGATACATCAGCTTGTGTCTCCGGTCTTCTTCGTCGGCAAGGGCCTTGAAACGAGCCTTGACCTCGAGCTTCTCGTGCCGCCACATCTGTGCAACGAGTTGTGCTGTCCGGTGTCAGTGCGGTCCAGCAGCGGCAAGAAAGCAACTTACACATGCAACCGGCTGTCACGCCAGGGTTTTCGGCATGAATTCTGGCGGACATCCACTGACGATAGATGATGAATTGGTTGCGCGGCCGGCGAATATGAACCTTGGCAACCTTCGGAAACTTGACAAGCTCAGCTTTGACTGGAAGGTTGGCAGCCGGGTCTGCATGATTCAATTAGTTCCCAATATCAGGGTGTCAGAACTCTATCAAGTCATACTCAGAGTGGTCTCAATGATCGCGTAAAGGTTCTTGTCAAGTGTCCGCGCATAAGTGGCGCTGGTGACCCAATACTTCGTCGACTTCAAGCAGCGGACGATTGCAGCCTGTTTGCCATCGTTGAAGCTCCTGCAGAAGATTAGTAGAGTTCCCTGACCGCTAGTGCTCATGGTAACTCACTGGTAGTTCCGAACCACGGGCTCAAGAAGCTTGACAGCAACAACTTGGTCATCTTTGTTTGCGGTACACTGAACGATCATTTCGTTCCCATGAAAAATGAAGGCGAGAGGAGATGGCTTCGGCATCTCAGAGGAGTTAGGGTTGGGAATGCGAGAAGCCATGGTGCTGCCGATAGATGACATCGCTCAACGATTCGGGAGATGACACGCAAATTGAAGTTGGTAATTGATCAGTTAGTTTCTCTAGAATGCCAGAGAGAAGCCTGGTCAAAGGCAGAAATAAGGTCGACTTGTCGAGATCAAGTCGGAGCCACGAGGGGTGGAGGATTGTTGGTGGGAAGAGCACAAAAGCTGCGAGACGATTTGCAAAAAGCTTGCTGAATTTGTGTGCAGCAGTTAGCATTGTGGTCTGAGAGAGAGAATAACATTTTAGGTCGCGAAACTTGCACAATGCTAATTGCCCTTGCTATTGTGTGCGCAAATCAATAAGAAGTTGATGCTCATCACACAGAGGGCTGCCATATAACATTCAACCAACTGCTTTCTTTACCAGCACCATTCCAACCCTTGTCCATGGCGACGCCCAAGTCACCTTCTCGAGAAGCCTGGTTCTGATGAGCGGTGCAGTCAGACCATCTGGCACTAAACCAGCCATGGCCGACCAGCAACTCGTCACGAAGCAACGATTCAGTTCCAGCAACCAGCGTTTCTCGCTTGAAGTAACACAGATGGATTGTGATGCGCTCGGTCGGGTAAGTGCCATGATATTGATAAATTGGATGTGAAAAACACTTCGCTAACGCAGTGTCCTGCGTACGCTCAGGCTATTTTACGTGCCCAAGCCCAATACATCCGCTCGTCTCTCGAGGCAGAGATCAATGAGTTCGAGAGCTCCTTTTCGGACATCCTGCAAACAGCCAGCGTCTTTCTCGCCATTGCGCAGAGAGTTACGCATTCTCCTTCGTTGGAAGTCGTCGACGAGGCATCCGTGGTCAAGGCCGTTTGCCACTTTCTCGCGTCATCGAACATCATACTCGAATTTCTCGATTTCCAGCAGCAGACGACTGGCCTTGCTTCAGGAGGAGACAGTTCTCTGGAAAAGCAAGTCAAAGCAGCGCAGGTCTTGGTGGAGCAACTTCTCAGCACTCTCTTGCTCCACAAACGGGCTGAAAGCTACCCAGGCAAAGAAAGCGGCTTGCTCTACAACGAGAATGTCAAGGTGTTTGGTGGATTTGTTCTCCACAAGTATGCGCAGGCTGATCACAGCGACATCCCCGATCCTACCGACGACAGCGAGGACATGGGGAGAGTTCTTCGGTACTGGCACCCCGAAAGCCTGTTCCATCCACTGCGTCACGTCCCGGGCACTCCTTGGCACAAGTTCTTTGGCAATCTCAAGCCAGGACCAATTGTCAACCCTGCCTTGTTCAGGAAGAGGAAGCCTCTCCCTGTTTTCAAGATCATTCTCCCTGAGACAATTGAGTGGTTGGCTCCCGAAGTCATCTCCAACTACAACACCTATCGCGAGATGTTTGAGGCAGTAAGTTAGCGTCCAGCCATTCCGGAAGCATGCTGACATTGCCAACAGACCCGCCGCCTACCCGGCCCGTGCCTCTCGGAATTCAGCAGAGAGGTGGGTTTGCTGCAAAGGAACTGGCGGGGCTTGCTGACATGGCGTAGGGTATGACCAGAAAAGTCCAGCGCCGCGTGTCCAATCTCTTCGAGGGCTGGAAGAGGTTTGAGGATAGCATGTATCTGCACTCCGAAGACATGAGCGAGGTATGTCCACGCTTCATGATGCATGTTTTTGGAAAACTTTTTGACGTGCTGAACAGATTCCTTGTCCGGAATTCGAGTTGTCGGGTCTGTCGAGACTCGAGTCGTTGAATGCCGAGATAAATGCAACGGAGCTGGCGGGTATCTCTCTGTTAGGGGCCGACATCCCCCCCGTCCCAGTCATTCTCAACGGTGAAGGCAGAAAGTACTGTCTCGAGTTCGATGGCCAATGGAATCCTTGATTTCTATGGGGTTGCGTTGGGAAATTGGTCGCAGAGAAGTAATATACGGGGCAGATGACTTAGCGTGGGTGCTTCTTGGTAGTCTACACACTATGATATTTCATGGAATGGGATTCATGAACGGTACGCAATGAAACAAGTAAATAGATGCCATCTCTGCTCTGTCGCTTAAGCTCAGGTGAACAAGAACAAAGGGTGTGATCTGAAAGCACATACCGCCTTAGGTAAGCGTGACTTGCCTGCGTGCATGGTGGGTGCTTTCTCCCCGTCGCATTCCTCGGCCGCCCCAAGTTTCTCCCGCTTCTCGAGAAGTTCGCCTGCTTCCGACAATTTCAAACGTCAAACTTCTAGTATACTGCTTTCCATAATCACACACCAGCGTTCAGAATGTCGGGCATCAACCAGATCATCCAGACTTTCGAGAGTCTCGGTGAAGGCGACCGTGAAGCAACAATGAAAGCGCTCTCAACCATGATGCGAGTCGATAACCAACGGCAGCCGACCAAGAAGAAGGTCAACGGATTCATGGGATACCGCGGTAAGTGTACCATTGTCGGTCAACAGGTGGCCTGTTCTAACACTTCTCAGCATACTATTCGTCCCTTTTCTCCCAGCTCACGCAAAAGGAGAAATCGCCCATTATGACGACGCTCTGGAAGCAGGATCCGTTCCACAAGGAATGGGACTTCATGTGCGCGGTGTATTCGGCCATCCGGGAGTTTCTGTCGGACGAGAAAGTGTCGCTCCAGATCTGGGTCGATTTTGCTATCAAGCACCTTGGGATCGTTGTCCGTGAGAGCTACCTTGCGACCCTTGGCTGGATTCTGATTGCGCTCGAGGATGGGGCGCACAAGATTGAACGCGCGGCAACTCGCGTTGTTCCGAGCTACCTTCAGCCGATGAACGGGCTCGGTCTCTTCATGAATTGCCTGAACGACGGGCTGCCGGTCAGCAACCCGCTCCCAATCATCGCCAAACTGTCCGGTCTCACAAACGACATGATCTGCGTCAACACGCAGCTGGGAGGTGCGCCCAAGCCGAGCAACACCATGGACGGATTCCGCCAGTTTGCCAAGACCCATCCACAACTCGCAATGTCGGCGCTGTTTCAGGTTCCTGCGGCGCACCCTCTCATTTCCCAGGGCGTCAGTGTACACGACATGCCGGATGTCACTGGAATCACCGCGACCGAACCTTTCTTCGCAGCCCAAGGCGAGGACCCGGAGCTCGATGCGATGCTAGAGCGGGTCTTCCACGGCGAGGGCCGCGGGAATCTCGACAATCAATTTTACACCATGGGAATGGGAAACGGAGCAGCGGGTATGACTGGACCGGCAACTATCCACAAGTTCACCGATACTGACATGGGCGTAGGATTCAATTGAAACTTGTCATTCTCTGCCACCCAACCCCAAACTAGGGCACACATCTCGTTCCGGTCGCACCAATATCAGCCACCAATCGAGATGGAGATTGACCCTGTGGTTACAAGCGACTTCAGAGACACGGATTCACACCCACGGAAATGCCAAACCCACGGTACCTTACCGAGCGAATCACTGGCATTTCCTGCTTGGGTGGCTTGCGGCGTGTAATGATTTTGCCCAGCTGTTCCCGCCGAGCAGCAAAGAACGCCTGCGACTTGTCGCCACCGTTTTCAAGGAACTGCAACATTCGACAACCCCCGGCCCCGCCTGCGTAGCCAAGGACAAAGAGGAGGGGGCGGAAAGAGGGATAAGGGTCGGCCGTACGGAATACACCACTGCTCACAGACGGCGTCAAGGAACTTTCTCGCTCGCTAATGACAGGCTATACCCGCATTATCACATCCCGTCCAGTTCTCTCCCATGTACCATAGACTGCTCGTTGGCCATGCTCCTGGGTACACAGTGAATTGACTCTCTGGATTGGCACATGCCCCTCTACAAGGGATGAGCAAAGGTCTCGGAAAGCGACATGTCGTCGATTTAAGCAAGCCCGGTTCCACTCGCTAATGCACGTCGAACCCCACCCCAGTCCGGCATCAGCCGCACTTGCTGTGCTACCGAACTGGCCCTGCGTCTGTTTTGGTATGGTCCGCGGCTGGGGGGTTCCTGTGTCCGTGCCGTGCATGCAGCCATCCATCCACGGGGGACACCGAGGAGGCGGGGCGTGGCAACATGAGACACTCGCATCGCGTACCGTGCCCGAACGCAGAGGCGGTACCTCGCCTCGCCAGGAAGGCTGCGGGCGGCTGCGGGTGGTGTTCGTTACCGGACGCAGGTTGCCAGAAGTTGTCCGCTGTGCAGGCAGGGCTAGCCTGATGCATGAACCTTGTGATTTGGGGATTCCATTGGTCTCGCGGCGGTCGGGAGCCTGCAGGAGTCTGCAGTGACAGGAATTGACCGTCCACAAACCCCACGCGGTGACTCCGGCGCGGTCACGTCAAGAACTGTCCAATCCCTCCTCGCATGCCAAACAACCCCACCAAACACCGTCCGTGGGATGGTTCGACCTCTGGCACGAAGCTTCGTACGAGTAAGTTGCCAATTGTTTGTCCGTTGAAGCAAGGCATCCAAGGTTGAAAAGCAAGGCTGACACATGACGAAGCAGCTAGGGTGCGAAAACGCCCCAACGGGTGCTTTCCCAGGCTTGCTCAAACTAATTACAGCGAAGAAAGGTCGGATCATGAGCCGACCACTGCACAACGCCCGACCAACGCGGACCAAGCTCCAAACTCGTCACAAATTACCTACTACACCTGACCACCTGGGCGCGCCTGGGGTTCATTCCTCCCGATACGAGATCTTACGCATCTCGCCAAGCCGGTGCCGGGCGGCGGCGAGAGAGTTCTCGAGCTGAAGGATCTCGACCTGCGTGGTGAAAATAAAACCCTGTTAGCAACCATTCCGGGCATCTAGGAGAAGCAAGGGGGGGAAACGAAGAGACAAGCGAAGACAAGGGAGGGCGAAGGGGATACATACCTGCTGCTCCATCTCGCGCACTTTGAACTCGTGTTGGCCGAGCTTGGAGTAGTCAACCTGGTCCTCCTCGGCGTTGCGGTCCTTGATCATGCTCTGCACCTGGCGGACGAGCGCGCGGCAGGCGGCGCCGACCGCCTTGCTCGCCTGCTCCAAGTTCTCCTGGCTCTTGCTCATGAAGCCGGCCTTGACGCGGCTGGCCGCCACGAGCTGCGCCGTCGATGCCGCCACGTCGTTGGACGCCACGATGAGCTGCTCCGGGCTATTGCGGTTTGAGAGCACGCCGTCGGCCGTCTCGATGAGCGTGTTGGTCGACGACGCCACCGCCTTGGCCGCCGAGATGAGCCCTTCCGTCCACCGGTTGTTCTTCTTGTAGAAGGCCGTGCGGGACGAGGAGCCCCGCCCGGCCTGCACGATCTCCTGCTGCGTGACCGTGGCCGCCTTGATGAGCTGCGCAATCGCCGTGGTGATGGCCATGGCCGCGTCCAGGATGGAGTCGTGCACCCGGAGCTCGTAGGTCGAGTAGCCGTCGCGAGGCTTGTTCTTGAGCTTGTTCAGGCGAGCGACCGCGGCCGCGATGGCGTCGGCCGCCCTGCTGAGCTCCTTGTCGACAATCTCCCCCAGGTCGCCCTTGTTGGCGAGCTTGCCGAAGCCCGGCGCGAAGGTCTCGACCGCCTTGTTGAGCCGCTGCAGGTTCATCTGCACGTCGTTGTTGCTGTTAATGACCACGTCCGTCTTCTGCAGCGGGTCCATGCCCTCCAACCTGAAGCTCAGCAGGCTGCGGAAGAACTTCACCGTCGCATGCGCCGACTGCCGGGCGCCGTTGATCAGAGAATCGCTCTTCTTCTCGTCGGTGGCGAGGCGCGTGAGACCCTTCGCATTGCCGCAGACGTCTGCGATGGCGCCGGCAAAAGTGTTGACGTTCTTGATCAGCTCCGCATGGGTGCTGTTGGGGCCGTCAGCAATGAAGTTGTTGAAAGACGTGGCGAATTCGGTGGCGCTCGCCGACGCCTTCTCAATTTGCGACAGAACGTAGGACGGCGACGCGCTTTGGTTGCCGGCCTGCATCGTGGAGTCGAGCTCGTACATCGCATCGTCGACGCGCTGTACGCCGGCTTGCAGCACCGAGTCGATAATCTCATTGATCTTGTCCAGTTGCGCGAGAACGAGGGCGTCGATTTGCCCATCGAGCACTTGGTCCGTAGTGCCCTGGTTGTTTTTGAGCTCGTTGAGCTCAATGAGCGTCTGGTCCATGCCGGCCTTGTACACCTCCAGCTCCTCTTCTTTCTCGCGGAGGAGCGCCTCCAGGTCCGAGCTGCCATCCCGCAGCTTGGCCTGCGCCTCTTCGAGAGCGCGCGACTTGTTGCGCAGCGCTTCCTCAAGGTCTGCCATCTCGCGGTTGTACTTGGAAAGCATGGTTGACAGCTCGTTGCCCTTGCTGCGCTCCAGGTTATCTGCCCGGTCCAAAGCCATCCGCAGCTCGCGCTTCACCTTCTCCAGCTCGTCCTTGTTGGAGCCTTGTAGCCTGTCCCTCTCATGCAAAGCCCGGTCGCGCTCCCGGATCATGTCGGCGAGCTCGAGGTTCTTCGTCTTGATCTCACGCTCCAGCTTCTCTCGCCGGTCAATCGCCTCCTGCGCGGAAGCAGCCTTGAGCTGCACCGCCTTAAACTTCTGCAGTAGGTCCAGGTGTTCGTGGCGGAGCTGAGAGTACAGCTTGGCGAGCGCTTCATACTTGGTTCGCCAGGTGTTGACCTGCTCCTGCAAAGCTCGGATTTGATCGTCCTTGCTCGAGATTTGCTGGCCGTAGTTGTTTTGTATCTGCTGCAGCTCGCCCTCGAGGGCTTTTACCCTCTGATCGTACTGCTGGAGCATCAACTGGTCGCGCTCATACTGCGCCCGCGCATTGAGATTCTCCTGTTCGAGCTCGGCCAGCCGCCCCTGTGTATGCCACTGCGCCTGTTGAGCCATTAAAGCCTCTTGCTCACGCTGCTGTTGCTCCAACAGACGGCGCTGCTGATCTTCAAAGTCGCGCTGTGCCTGAAGCTGGGCTTGTTGCTGCGCCTGGAGCTGTGACTGCTGCTGGGCCTCCAATACCCGCTGCTGCTCCTCATACTCTCGATTCTGTCGGTCCAGCTCGCCCTTCCAGAACTCAGAAATCTCGTCCGGCTCGTCCGACTTCGGTACCGGTGGCGGAGTTGGCTGCCTTTCAATTTCCTGTTTGGGGCGTGCGGGAAGCGCTGGTGCGTTGTCGTCGTCTGCTAGCAAGTTTGGCGGATCCTGCGGGAGCTTAGGGATGGTGATGAGGCTGGTGAGGTAGCGCAGGTTCGAGCATTCGTAGTAAAACTTGGCCAGACGGTAATGCTGGGCATTATACCTCTCACGGAGCGGTTCCAAGGCATCAATGTCGCCAGTGGCTAGGGCGGGTCAGACGGGCACAAGAAAGCAGCGGAGAGGCGGAGCGAAGCGACCTACTCGAGTGCATTGCCCGGAGCATGCTAGTGATGAACTTGTAGATGCCGTAGCTCTCCGTGACAAGCGCCACCAGAGCGGATATCCTGCACTCGTTGTTGCCCACGTTGCGGAAGTGCGAGAAGATGAGCTTCTGAAACTGGTCGATCTTATCTTGCAGTGTCATGAGGTCGGTGATCGTCTCGTAGCCCTCGTTGGGGTCATTGATGGCCTTGAGGCTGATGTACTCCTCATATTCGAACGTGCCGTTGAACTCAGGGTGCTGCTTGTGGAACGAGAGCTTGGCGAGCAGGTAGTAGACGTATTCCTTGATCAGGGGGCCGTAGCCGCGCATCCCCTCGCCGGCCATCCCGCGGTTCAAGCTGTCAATCCAGCCCCGGTTTGCCATCGCCTCCTTGAGGGTCACGGGGTGTCCTTCCTGGAGAACCTTGTGGACCATGATCAGGGCCTTGAATGTCTGGACTTCGTCGGCCAAGATGGGCTGGACCTTGAGCCCAGCCCAGAAGGACTGGGAGGACTTGTGGTCCCATGTGTAGACGATGCAGCTGCGGACATGCTTTCGCTTCGGGGCCGACTCCTCGGGGCTCGTCGCCTTTTTGATGTTGATGGCCAGCTCGGCCTCGGATCTGCGCGGCATGTCCAGTCAGACTCAGCGTATCTGGGGCGGGGCTTCGACGTCTGACGCAAAACGGCATGAAGTCCACAAAGACAAACGTACTTGGTATGGTCAAGACTGCGTATGGTGGCCATGTTGGGCACCTATCGAGTGCTGCCGCGTTGTTCGGTGGACTTGCGAATCAACAGCTCAGGATGATGGCGACGACGCAGGAGCGGGCGGCAATGGACCAGTGAGCTGCGCGACTAGCACAACGCTGCGTTGGATAACACCAAGCAGTCGGCAGCCTCAGAACCGAATCAGCCAGCAAACCAAGCGAGCGCGCGCAATTGGGGGGTGGCAGCCAGCAAGTTAATCACAGGTGTAAATGAGGCCGTGGAGCCGTACTCGCCGCCTAACTCAACGTCGTCAGCCTGCTGTGGCTGCGCTACCAATCAGCGTGCCGGTAAGCGTGGTTCTTGCGGGGCAGCCAGCTGCCAAGGAACGCCAGGGGTGCAGCAAGCGGGGCACAAGCTCCAACCCCGCCAAAGTTGCCGCCAGCTCCGGCAAGACACAGGCAGACATGAACGGACGGATCATTGTACTGCGCTGCAAGGCTACCATCTCCCCCGTCAACTGCAGCTGTCACGCGGAACTCGATACATCATCTGATTTCCACTTTTCATTCCATACATAACCAAGGCGATTGTTCTTGGCTTTACTGCTCCTCACATTTGTTCAAGTCAGCCCAGAAACGTTCCATACCGAGCGACTGAGCCGTCCTGCACAAAAGCAGAGAGCCCGAACCCCAACCCCGCCCTTCAGCGCGAACGACCGATCGGACACCGCCCGCCATGAACATCCTCTACTCAACAGTCAACAGCCTGCGCGACAGGTACACGCCGGCCAGCCACACCTCGACGTTCCGCAACACGGGCGAGATCACGCCGGAGGAGTTCCTCGCCGCGGGCGACTACCTGGTCTTCCGGTTCCCGTCCTGGTCGTGGGCCGACGCCGAGACGCCGGGCAAGCGCATCAGCCACCTGCCGCCGGGGAAGCAGTACCTGGTGACGCGCCACGTGCCGTGTCAGCGCCGTCTGAACGACGACTTTGCTGGCGATGCGGGCCACGAGGAAGCCGTGGTGGAGGGCGGCAAGAACAGCGACGATGACGGGTGGCTGCGGACTGGCGGCCTGACGAGCTCCCAGCCGCTGAAGGTCCGGGAGGTCCGGACGGTGGATGACGCTGGGAATGTTGGTGACAGAGAAGTGATTGATGAAGACGACATCCCGGATATGGAGGACGAGGAGGACGACGAGGCCATCATCCGGGATGCGGAAGGCGATGGCAAGCACAGGTGGGCCGCAGACCCGTTGAACCCGTTTTCTTCCTTACGCTCTGTGCTAAATTGGATTCTCTCTCAGTGGACGACGGACATACTCCCTCTACATCGTCTACTCGCCATGGTACAAGACTCCCCGAATGTACCTGTCCGGCTACCAGCCCAACGGCCAACCGCTGGCGCCCCACCTCATGATGGAAGACATCGTCGGCGATTACAAGGACAAGACGGTGACGTTGGAAGACTTTCCGTTTTTTGCGAACAACGTCAAGATGGCCAGCATACATCCGTGCAAGCACGCCTCGGTCATGAAGACGCTGCTCGACCGCGCCGATGCGGCGCTGAAGCTGCGGCGGGAGAAGCTGAAGGCGGGCCAGGCAGCAGGCAGCAACCAGGGTCTGGAAGGGCTGGAGGACAAGGTTGGCCAGCTCAACGTTGGCGGCGCACCCTCGTCCAGCGAAAGTAATGATGAGTGGGAGGAAGTGCAGCATGACGTCGCTGACCAGGACGTGGCCATCCGGGTGGACCAGTATCTGGTGGTGTTCCTGAAGGTAAGCTGCTTAGAGCCCCATTGCTGTTGGTCGGATTCATGCAGACTGCGGCTAACACCACACGACAGTTCATTGCCAGCGTGACCCCGGGCATAGAACACGACTTCACGATGGGTGTCTGATGGGCTGGGCTGTCTTTGGGCGCATTTTCTGATCTATTCTGGTGATATTTGCTTTGGATGAATGACTTGCTTGATTCAATATGGATTAGATTAGGGCGCGATGGGACTTGACGGCCGGAGTATGGGCGCACTTGCACAGGCAAACGGGAAGAAGAGCTGGGAATATCCACATAGTACCACAAATTGACCATGGGAAAGACACACAGATTTATTGACTTTCTACTCCATCCTCGCTTTCTTGCTCATCCTCGTCGCTAACCTCCTCACCCGCGTCTATCGCCTCCTGCCGCTTCCTTGCTGCCCGTTCCCTCTTCTTTTCCAGAAGCTTCTGTAACCTCTTGGCCGCATTAAACACTCCGTTCGTGCCGGCGCCGCATGCCGCGCAGCTCGGATCCTTCCGATACCTCTTGAGCGCGCAGCTCTCGCAGAAGTAGTGCCCGCACCGCGTGACAATCGGCGCCTTGTACGGCCCCTTGCAGATGATGCACGCGAACGGTATGTTCTCCAGCATGGCCGCCTCCTCTTCGTCCTCGTCTCTTTCTCCGCCACCACCCCCTGCCATCTTCCTGTCGGCGCTGGCAACCACCGTCCCGCCCAGCACCTTCTTCCCCTTGGTCACGTTCTCCCACTCGCGGTCGAGCTGCCACCCGTGCGCGTAGTCCTCGCGCGCGTGCAGGAACTTGCACGAGTCGCCAAAGCCGCAGAAGCCTGTCTGCTTGTAATCCTTGCAAACGTCCGGCGCCATGTCGGTAATGGTGATGGTGCGGATGTTGGTCGGCGCCTTGATGGGCCCCACGGCGCGCTGCGGCGCGTTGGGGTTGCGCTGGATGTAGCTGGCCTGGTTGGCCAGGCCCCGGTACGTGCCGTCGGGAGCCCCGTCCGCATCCCTGCTGCTGCCGCCCGCACCGGCGGACTTTTTGGGTATGGCGCGCGTCGAGCCGAGCAGATTCCGCGAGGAGAGGGCGCCGTCGGCTTCCTCGTCGAACCAGTTACTTTGCTTGGTTGCCTCGTGCTTGCCGCTGTCGAGGGGGAGCGTGCGGTCGGCTTCGAAGATGGTGGCCGAGAGGTCGCCGTCTCGTGTGCTGCCCACCGCGCCGTTTTTAGAGGAGGCGACTATAGCCCCGGTGTTGCGCTTCCTGCGTTTGATCCTCTGGCCGGTCTCGTCCTCGGACGAGGAAAAATCCGAGTCATCGCTGTCGGCTGCGGGCGGTGGCGTTGCCGGTCGTTTCCTGAGATTTGCTTTGCCCTTTGCGCCGCGCTTCTTGAAGAGGGCCACGGGCGCAATCGGTGCTGTTGGCACATCGCCTGCTGTTGTCTCTGTGTCGGCCATTTCGTAGACAATATTGGGTCACCGACAGTACGTTGTGGTGCTGTGCTGGGTCGTGTTTTTTTTTTGGTGGAGGAAGTTGTCAATACGAGGTTGGCCGCTGCGGTTGCTGCGGTTATGTCATCGCTGGGCCACATTTCGGCAGGGCTGTTCTAGAACACTACTCTTTCGAGTTCGGGCCTGGGGTACCAAAACGCGAGGTGACATAACCCATGCAGGCACACAGAAGATTCCAATTTAGTTATCTCATTCAACCCTCAACGCTATCTCAAAGTCCTGTCTGCTGTTCTAGGGTACCATCCTCCACCTTTTGTCCGCCTCCCAACTTTTCTGGCAAGATGGCCAGCTGCAGGCACTGAGCCACTTCAGCAAGTTCTGATTTGCTTGCTCCCTGGGCATGCTGGACATGGTACTAGCTTTGACAGGCCGAGGCGGAAAACATTCTTGAACCACCAAGAACGATAACAGGAAAGTGGAGAGGAAGACACCAGAACAAACACCCCGTGGCACCCAAGCCAATGCATACCAACGCCTTGTCCGCCCATGGTGCGAGAAGACCACAAAAGCCTGCCCGTGAATGTTGACAGAATGGATAACCGGAGAGCACCTTGTGATGGTACTGCGCAATTTTTGAGTGAACAGTTGCGCGTATTAGCGGCGGCCACAGCGGTTAGGTTGCTTCGAAGAACGTTGGTGGTGGTACAGACGACGACCGTTGAGGAGAGAACCGGAAGAGAGAATGTCATCAACTTCGTGATATCCGTTGTGTATGGCCAATATATGCAGCACGGAAGCCCCAATGCAACGGAGAAATGGTTCATAGCGATCGACGAGAAAGTAATGATGCGCTGGCCTGTTTCTTTTTTTTTCTTTTTCGTTTGGTTGAAAAGGGCACCGCAACTGACTATTCCAAGGAAATCGGGAGAGGGAGCTCAGGCGTGGTGATCACGCCCGGGATCTGATGGTCCCAGCAGGGGTTGGCGTAGTTGAGGGGCCAGGCGTCGGCGTGCGGAATCCTGCAGCAGAATGGCGGCCTCGTCTCGCACTACTAGTGAGGGTGCCGACATCGTGCTTGCCTGCCAGAGAAATTAGTATTCAGCGGATTCCTAATGTTTAGGCGGTCTTCTGAAAGCGGGCCCGACTTACCATCGCAGCATGCCCGGACGTTCTCCAGACGATCCGACTCACGGTCCTGTCTTTCGATCATCTGCCGGACATCCTCGGCACTATCTGGCACCTCGCTGTTCTCGTAAACGCCTTGCGAGGGGTAGTGCCCCTGGGCGCTCCGGCTCCTGATGCTGCCAAAGGTGCCCGAAAGCTTGTTGTCCTTCAGGTATCCGCTGATTCTGCTGAGGGTGCCGAACGACGCGCGGTTCTGCGAGGCTTTGGAGCGCGACGGAGTCAACGTAGGAATGCCCATCGACATGTCCATAGTCGGGGAGTGCCGCACTGTCTGCGAGTTGTATGATGACACGGAAGGCGCAGCACGATTGCCATTAGCCGGACGTTTGCCGAACGCAGGGTTGAACTCCTCCACGTCTTCCCGGGTGATGTTCCCGGCGATTTCCTCGGCATCCGTCTGCCCTTCGTTCGCTGTGCGAAGCAGCAGGTATGAGAGGGCATTGAACCAAGTCTCGTGCCGTTGTCCAGTAGTGCAGGTGAACTTGATGCTTCTGCCCGGTGACACAATGATCAGACTCTTTCGGTGCAGACCGGGCGGCATGGGGTTGTCATCCGCAACAACCCGCACCGCCTCAATCTGGACGCTCTTGGCTCTCAACTCAGAACGTCCACCGGCCGAGGGGTCTCGATCGCTCCAGTACAGCGTCCGCGTGTAAGGGTGGACCCAGAAGTACCGGCGGTGCCTGTTCTCTGAAATCTCTCCGCGACCAGCCTTGCGCGTGTACTTCCACAAGTACTCGCCGATCATGGTTTGCGTGATTGCTTGGATCATGCGAGGATCGGTGTTTGGTCCGAAGCCCTGTGGGTCGAAGCCAACTCCATGATGCATGTTGAACCGCGTGTCGACCTCCGATGTGAATGACGAGATTGACGACTTTCGGCTGCGCATGGTTGCTCTGGATAGCGACTGCACCTCGTGCACATCGGCAGTCCCATGAGGAAAGCCGGGCTTGCCAGCAACGCGAGGAGTGGGCGTGCCACGACCGGAGGCGTTGGAAACAGGAGAAGTTGGTCGCCTGGAGCCGGTGGGAGTCCGGGGCCTGAGCGACTGGTTTTGCGATCGCAAGACAGAAGCAGGGAACAGTGGAGGACCCATGAGGCCAATGGTTCCTTGGCCACCTTGCGAAGAGCCGCTTCTCGCTGCCTCAATGACCTCCTTGTGGTTCGGCGGAAGCGGCGGAACCCCGCCGAGAGAGGCCATACCGCTCGCCGAACTGCCGGGTCGACGAGAAAGAGAGCCGTCAAGCGCATCCGCACCGCTGTCGACCATCTTCCCCTTAGACCGCAGAGAACTGTCGGCGCTGCCTTGCCGCGGCCGTTGGATCCTGACCGTCGCTGGCGTCCCAAGACTGCTAAATGAGTCGGATCGCTCGAGGTCAACACCATTCGACGGCTCCGCCCTAATTCTCAGCATGTTGTCGATCGCGTCCGAAGTCAGCGAGGTTTGAGCCCCATGGTCTGTGGTCGCCGGAATCTTCTGAGCCGGTGTAGTAGCGACGGGAGCCTGCGGATCGTGGACTACGCTCTCTGCGCCACGAGGGATAATGAACGCGTTCCGCTTGGGGCTGCGAGGCTCTGTAGGTTCCGTATGCAGTGACTGTATCCCTGAGAGGCTCAGCACAGGAACAACTCTACGACCGTGCGGTTGTCGAGGCTCGATATTCTGAGCCTCAATACCCGAAAGCGACAGGGCGGCTGGCAGAGCTTCTGGAACATCCAGGGGCTCAACACTCCAGGATCGCACAGACGAAACGGTGAGAGGAGGCGCCGGCGCTTCAAGGGGCGCCACGTCCAAAGTCTGAATAGAGGCCAAAGCCAGAGAAGGCACTGGTGTCTCTGGTTCTTGGCGGGGTTCGACTTCCTTGGACTGAATGGACGCGAGGGACAACTGCATGGGCGAGCTGGGCTCTTCATGCTGAGGCTCAACGTGCTCCGAAGCGATGGCGGAGAAGGCTAGGGCGGCGGGTACAGCAATGGCAACAGCGTGTTCCGCACGCTCCTCGATGAGAGGTGCCGGGAACTCGACCGGTTCCACCTGCTCGGCGAGAATAGCGGGGGACGAAAGCGCAATCGGCGAAGCTGGCGCAATCTCAGGCCCAGCAACGGGCTCGATATGTTCAGCCTGGACGATTGAGAACGTCAGAGCAACTGGTGCCATTGGTGTTGGCTCAATATGCTGAGAGACGATGACTGGCACACTGAACGTTGGCGGTTCCGGGAGAGGTCGCTCTGGCTCGAACACAGGCTCAATGTGCTGAGACAGAAGGGAAGGGACACTGAGCGTCGGCGGCTCTGGTTTGGGCAGCTCGGGCTCCACGACCGGCTCAACATGCTCAGAGACGAGATAAGACATGGAGAGAGTCGGAAGCTGTACCGCCTCAGCAACAGGCTCGGTATGTTCAAACAGGATCGAAGCCATGCTGAGTGGTGGCGGCGTGGGAAGCAGTTCTGGCTCTGACCGCGGCTCGATGGACTGCGTCTGGATGGGAGAGATGCCAAGCATTGGTGGAGGCGAGACAATCGGCGACGCGGAGGGAGGGGACGGGAACTGAGCCAGCTTGGCGCCCATGTCCCAGTCAGGCTGAACACTGGCATCGCTGTATCGGATAGAAGACGGAGGTCTGGAGGAGTCACCCTCCCTCGGCACATCCGCCAGCCATCGAGTCGCAGTCTCTGGGCCGTGAGGCCCAATCACGGATTCCATCGTCCTCGGTCGCTCTGAGAATGCGACGCTGGGAGGGTGCGAACTGAAGTGGGCGCCATTCTCGAGCGCCTCCTCGCCTTCGGAAAGAGCAGGTGCTGCCTGGAAATTCACCGGTTCGGTCATCGTGCCACTATCCACCATGATTTTGGGCAACGCCGGGACCTCCGGTGGTGGCGAGGAACGGCCGCGAACAACGCTGCGGGGGGTGGCAGGCGTGGCCGACCGGATGCTCCTCCGACCAGGAGTAGCAGCTCCGGCACACGAGTCTTCGTCGCTGTTATCGAGATTATTCAGCTCGGCAAAGAGGCTTTGTCCGCCAGCAGCAGTCGAGGTGCCGTTGGCAGGGAGGCTGGCAGGACTGCTCGGCAGCGCAGGCTCCTCGCTGAACTGTCGAGAACGACGGCTGAGAGAGCCGCGACTCACCCGCATGCGCATCCTCGGCCCGGCGGAGGGCGACTTCATCTCAGAGCCATATGGGTACTCGTCGTCATCGCTCGAAGTTGAGGCGGTGCTGTCGAACGAATAATGATTGCTGGAGTGATGCGGAGGCAGGGGCGGCGGGCGCTTGATCGAATGGGTCCCTCGAGAAGGGCCAGCCTCAGTCTCCGTCGCCGCGTCATCATCTGACAAGTCCTCAACACCAGTCTGGAAGTCTTCGGTCTCGGTACCACGTTCGTGCGCCGTCTCGAAGGCTGCGTCGCTGGTTTCGTTTGCCGTCTCGAAGTGGTCGCTGTTCGATTCCAGGGTCCCGAGAGCGTTGGCCTTACCGGGAAGGCGCATGAAGGAATTCCGCTGCGAGAGGAGGAGAGGAGACGGCGCCTCCGACTGGTCCTCCCACTCCGCATCCTCAACCACTTCGGTCCTGCTCGATCGCGAAACACCCAGCTGGTTCAGCTTGAACAAAGGTTTCTTGGCCTCGCGCAGCTCCGACTTCCGGTTCTTCTTCGGCTGAGGATGAGGGTCGTTCCTGAGCTTCTCAATCTCATCCCGCGCGTCCTGGAGCATGCGTTTCAGCTCCAGCTTTTCGGTCTTTTCGCGGTGGATGTTGGTCCGGAGGGTTTGAATGGTACGTTGGGCGTGGCCGAGTGAGGTCTTGAGCGTTTCCGACTCCAGCGCAGAGTGTCGAGGGGTCGGCTTCATGGGCGAGGGGGGCGGGGAGTGCTCGGGAGTGTTGTGGTCTGGAGCCGAGTGGGAATCCTCCTCGCTTCCTCCGGTGGCAGCCTCACGGTCCAGCGCGCGCCCGCGCTGAAGAGCAGAAAACGCCTTGGCCAGCTCCTGGTTCTGGCCGGTAAGCTCATCGACCTTCCGCTGCAGTGCCGAGCGCTCGGTCTCAAACACCACGGCAGTCCGGCGGCTTGTGCCTAGCTCAATCTCGAGGTTCTTGATCTGCGCGGAATGCTTCTCATCCTGCTTGGCCAAACTCTCCCTCACCTCTTCCAGCTCCCTCTGCGTGGCATTCCGCTCGGCTTGAATGACGTTCAACGACTGCGTGAGCTTCTTCTCCCGCTCGGCCGCATCCTTCTGGGCCGCAATCAGCTCGTGAATCTGAGTCTCGAGATTCCAGTTCTCGTCCTTGTATCGGTTTTCACTCTCGTCCAAGCTCTTCACGCGCTGTTGAAACCCCTCAGCCTCGATCTCCAGCCTCGATCTTTCCGACTTGACCTCCTTGAGCTCTTCTTCCCTCTCAGAAAGCAAGGCCTGCAGGTTGCGGACCTGAGCAATCAGCGAGGTGCTGATCTCGGCGGCGAATTCGATATCATGGACCCGGTTCGCAGGCTGATTGCGGATTTTGCGGTTCGGAATGCCGAATTTGGTGGGAGAGGGCGCAGCAAGAGTCTCAAACTTAGACGGACTCACAGAACGCTTGAAACTGCCATTAGTTCAGGTTCCAGAAATAGGAATCTGCACGACTTACCCTGCCTGCAACCTTGTCCGGGGAGAATGGAGAGCTTTGCGCTTCGTTGCTGGGCACCCTCTGCTTGGGAAGCAGGGCTCGGGCGCTCTCTCTGGCCACCTCGTTGTAATCCTTCTCAATCTCGACAAGCCGTTGCCGCAGTTCCGGCTGGAGCTCAGCCTCAGACTGCAGCTGCTCCACTTCACGAAGCTTTTCTGTGAGCTGCTTCTGCTGCTGAACGAGCGCGGTCCCCAGCTTCCCGGCCTCCTCCATGCGTCGCTCCGTGTCCCGCAGATGCGCCTCTATCGCGCGCTTCATCTGCTCGGCGGACGAGCCGGGAGCCAAGGCGAAGAGATGGGTGTCGAAATTGGAGTGCCTCAGATGGGTCGGCCCCGAAGGGCTCGCGAGAAACGGATCGGACACCTCGCCGGCAGCCGAAGCCGCAACGGGCTTGTCGGTCGCGAGAGAAGTCGTCATTTTGGCGAGTTCGTCGTGCAGGCTGGTTTATTCAAGTGCCCGTTACTTGGGCGCCTGGCAAGGACCAAGCCACTGACGACGCTGTCGGCTGGTCGGTTGGCAGGCTGCAGGGTGCAAATAGCCTTTATCGCGCGGATTCCAACATGTGGAAGAACACCGGACCCCCTTGCAAAAAAAACACAGGAGACAGATACCCGAATGAAAGGGATACAATAAAGGAGAGGTGCGTGGTCGATAGTACCAAGAACAGAAACAAAAAGAAGAAAAAAAGGAAAAAAAGAGAACTTGGACGTCGCAAGTGAGCAACGAAGATTAGAAGGACTGATTATGCGCAAGCAAAACGAAGAAAGAAACAAGCGAGGGAACGAAGACACGGCGTCAAGTTGGGCGAAGTGAGATGGTGGTTGCGCCCTGGTTTGGGAATCCTGAATGACGCGACCCCTCGGGGCGGTGTTGTTGACTTTTGGACAATTCGCAGCCGCGGGCGGGGCCCGGGATTGGGGGTGGTGCCAATTGAATTTGACGCGCCCAGGGCCCAGCAAATCACAGTGCTCCAAACAAGACCAGCCGAAACAAAAGACGACAACAGCGCGCAACGCCGTGAGCCGTCAATGCGCGTGACTCCTAAAAGGGAGAAAACTGTCGTCGGAGAAGAAGAATTTAGACCGGAAATCGCGGCCACGACCGGTGCAAAGGGGGAGAGGAAGCGAAATCCAGCAGCGAGGAAGGCAGGAGTCTGCTGGATCTTCTCGGGGTTGAGGGGCGAAGCGAATCCAGAGAACGAAGGGAGCGCTCGCTGGCGCGCAAGGGAGATTTTGGTCTCGTCGCTCGCCGTTGCGGGCGTTCCACCACAGGCTGAACAGCCTCAGGCAGAAACGTCGCTCCACCCGCCAAGGCGCCAATCCTCGCCGCTTTTGATTCTGAGGTCCTTCTCGAACGTCGAATCTCAATCTGTCCATTGACTGTCAGATGAAAAGCGATCCACCGTCCGAGCCTTTCTTATCCGCACTTTGATGTGATATCAGTGCTGGTTCATAGATGTGAGCCATAGAGCGTCCTGGTATCCCGTGAAGAAGCAGCCACTTGGGGCGCTGAAGACAAGTACTGTGTAGCTCTGTGTCGCTTCGTCAAAGAAGTTCTTCCTCCGTCCCTCTTCTCTGGGCCAGGTCCTCTTCTCTGGGCCAGGTCCATCGTCTCGCACCAGCAACTCATCTCGGTACATAATAACCGCGGACTGTCATATCCTGCATCCCGGCTACCTGCCAGGGTCCAGCGGTACCTGACTGTCCTGCAACAACGTTACCGGCTGCTCGGGCAGTCTCCAGGATCCTGTTAAATCCCCTGCACGCAAGCAAAGGTGTCTGGAAAACGAAGCAGTCCCCTGCTGCATCCCGCAGCCGCAGTTTAGCTTCGTTCACGAGATCCACTCCCCGGAGATGGCAGGACTCCCCGACAGGCTCCGGCCAATCCCGCCCTAGCATCGTGTCCGGCCAAGTGACATACACAGGTACTAGTAGATAGTATGTAATGTACACAGTACTATAGACAGTGTCGGGGTGAAGCGGCATCGTGCATGCTACATGAACCGCGGACGACTACTAGTACAGGCCGTGCATTCACGACTTTGAGCTCGGGTTACGGAACTAGCGAGAGGCACCGTGGTGTTGTTTGCGAACACGACAGCTTCACGAGCTGTATCTGGCCGGAATGAGTGACACCGTGTGTTCAACGTACCCGTTCCGCTTCCCTGTCATCGGCCATCGGCACTGCTGGAATTGGGTGCAAATTGGGGTTCCCGGAGATCCACATTGAATGAAGGCTTCCATCTCTTTCCGGACAGCTCCCGATTCCTGCGAGTGGAGAGATGCCTGAACGGTCTCCGATGCCTGGCAGAGCCACGGCCAACCGAACGGGTGCATGACTCGTGAGGTTGATTCGAGCCAGGTCTAAGCGGCAGGCGTGAACGAGTAGCAGCTCCGCTGTTAGTGAAGGCCGACATTTCATATGTAAAAATCATCCTCTCGACCACCGCCTTTAACACGACGTGCACAGTGGGCCCTTGAATTTGGGAGCTCCTGCCGTGGCTGTTGTGTCCATTGTCCGGATCCAGCCCAGTTCCGTTATCAGGGCCCTGGACTTGATAGATGATAGATGTGGCGGATGCCCACCGTTTCCGCGGCTGCTCAGCTTCGTGGTGACCCAATACAGGAGCAATAAATCTGGAGGCCGCAAGAGAGAGACGGCCGAATGTAAATGTCAACAATACCACAACAGAGAAGGCACAGGCAACTACTAAGACTTGACTCTCTCCAAGGTTGATCCAACCGAATCTCTATAAGTGAACGTCGGCGAGGATCACGACCCTCCGCTTCGTCCACGTCTGCTCTGATGCTACTAACTATAAGGCAATCATACTTTCATATACACCCATGTAAATTCAGAGTTCATCCTCGTCTCAAACCCAACCTCGTCTCCGCAATGCACCACACCCACCCAAAGCCGCATGTGTGCCCCCTTCGCCCTTCTCACCTCCGTCCCGCCTCACCAATCCAGCCACTCAGCTCTCGCTCTCCCCCTATCCCTCTCCATCCCCTCCCCCTCCTCCTCCCCAACAACACCGCCCAACCTCCCCAACAACGGCGCAACCACCGCCCGCAGCGCGCCGGCCCGCGTGCGCTGCTTCACGCGCGAGTAGAACACGGGGCAGTCGCGGTTGTCGCAGGGCACCTCGCCCTCGAGCGGCGCGAACGCGGCGCAGCTCCGGCACACGCCCGCCACGTCGGCGAGCCGCCGCTCCTCGGCGCTCAGCCGCGCCTGCAGGTGCGCCATGGTCGAGGCGCGGTCGGCCGCGCACCGCGCGCAGAGGAGGAGGTGGACGTGCTGGTCCGGCTGCTGTTGATAGGCTTGATCGGCGGTGTTGGGCTTGCTCATCTTGACGCCGCAGGCTAGGCAGGAAGCGGAGTTCATGAAGAACTCGAGCGTCTTTTTGGTGTTGGCGGCGGCGGTTGTCGTGTTCTGCTCGTCGTTGGCGTTATTGTTGTTGACCGCGAGAGCGGTGACAGCCGAGAGCGCCGAGGTAGTTTCAAGACGGCGGACGTGCTGGACCTTGGGCATCTCGTCGTACCAGGCGCGCACGTTGGCGCCGACGAGGTTGAAAATGCGTTCCAGCGGGGGGATGATGTTCTTGGAGATGTAGTATTCCGCGTCCAGCGACGCGTGCGGGTTGTTCAGCAGGTCTTCGGGGGCAACGCACCGGTCGATCAGGCGCGCCCCTGGCGCACCCGAGATGACCACGTATGGAACGCGTTCGCCGTACTGCGGCTCAGCCCGGGCATCCTCGAGCATGCGCTTGGTACTGATTAAGGCGCCCGGCGGACCTGGCCCGTTGCCGCTGTACGTGCCCAGCTTGACCTCCCGGGCGAAGCAAAAGTCTTGGACCGACACGGAACCGTGCATGATTTTGGAGCATTGCGACTGGAAGTACTCCTTGACCTGACTGAGGTCGGCGGTCTCGAACAAGATTTTGAGCGCCTTCTCCTCGATTTTCTGCTCCGCTGGCGTCCCGTCGCGTCGGACTGTCTCGATGCCCTTCGCGTCAAACTCTGGCACTTTCTGGTCGCGGCTCTCGTACTTGTACCCGACGTACCGCTTCTTGGCAAGCAGAACGCACGGATGGTACACCTTCTCGAACTTGAGTTTCACCGGTCGCGGGTTCATCTTGGTAATCTCCCGCGCCATCTCGGCACCAATGTCGAACGCCTGCTCCCGTGTCCGGCCCCTGAGACAGACAAACAGACTATCGGTGTCGCCGTAGACCACCTCGGCATCCCAGCGCTCGACCGAGTGGATGTAGGCGATGGCTCGCTCCAGAGTCTCGCGCCCCGTCTGCACGATGCTGTCGGCGATCTCGGAGCAGGGCATCCTGCCGGAAAACGACGCCGATGTGTATCCGTATGTGACGTTGGCGAGCAACTTCAGCGCAAGCTGTCGGTTGTTGAGAAGCTTTTGCAGCGTCTTGTCTTCTCTGTCTTCCTTCATGCCGCTTTTGACCATGACCCGAGTCTCGAGAATCTCGGTCAGCATCTTTGCAAGAAGAGACTTCCGGATCTCGGGTTTGGTGTACATGATGCCGTTTGGGGCAATGTTGATGTACTTTTCGAGAAGTCGCAGCAAACCCTCCCTCCGCTTGTACTCGGTGAAGCCCAACTTGTTTGTGCCCCGCCAGTTGGCGACGCGGCCAAGGCATGTCGAGTAGCAGTAGTTGTATGCAATCATGACGCTGGGATACAGACTTTGGAAGTCCAAAACGAGCAGCGGGCTGGGGTAGAAAGCGCTCTGCGGTTCCATCACGAGGGGGAGACACTCCAAGGCATTCTGGGCGCCAACCTGTTTCCTGCTGGGTGAAATCAAGAGGAAGTTCTCGGGCTTGGCTATCCGGAACATGATGGACTCGACCTTGAACTGTGATCCCCTTGAGAAAACGGAGAAGAAGTCCACCCCGAGAAGTCTGGCTTGCTCACTCGTACGCGGGATCAGTTCGTTTGCCTCCAGTATCTCAATATCCATGCGGGTTCTCCTGAGGTAATACCGAAGAACTTTGCCGAGATCCCTCGGCCGTCCGCTCAGGTACCAATCCGACAGTGTCCGCCACGAGTAGTGTGGAATGCGGCGGTGGAGGAGATGCCATACGACGTTCTCCATGCTGTATTGAAGGAGATTCAACTCGCCTCGCATGGCCCTCCAGACGTTGATGATGTGCCTGCCTGTCACGTGGAGCATGGACGTCGTCTTGAATCCCCAGCGGTCGGCGTCCTTGCCGGATTTGCCGGATGATTGCGACTTCATTCGTGAGAACTCATTGCACAAATCGTAGTCGTACTTGTGCATGGCCCGCTCAACCAAATAACCCCAGGAGCTGCCGTGGACTTCGTAGCCTGTCAGGATGTCCGGGTCGTGATATCGCACAAGCTGCACCATTCTGTTCATGACGTCCAGCTCTGAAGTTTCCTCAACAACGGCGACGCATGTCTGACTGCGCACTTGCTCGGCAAGAAGACCGTCTTCCGAGAGTACCACGACGCCGGATATTGTGTCGTCTGTGGACTGGCTACCATACAGACACTGCTCGTCTGATCGCAGACACCAGAAGATGCACTGAATCTCATCCTCCTCGGGGTTGGGCACCAGCTTTCCCCTGCTGTTGACGTGAATCTCGAGACTCATCGTACTCATGTACTGCGCTTCGTGCTGGACGCTGGTCGACTTTTGTTTTTGCGAGTACTTGAACCCGTGCGTGTTCTTCGGCGTCGCGCCAACAATCTGGGAAAGCTCTGACTTTCGCCCTTGTGTCGCAGGCAGAGATAGAGCAGAAAGCGCCCCGCCCTTCTTGCTCTCTTTTTTCTGCGCCCACCACCTGCTGACCTCGGCAAACGTTGGCGGCGGCTGAGCAATCTCCCAGCTCCTCAGGGTGCACTGAGATTGCAGTTGCCCAAAGCCAAACTCCATCTCCGCCAGGTCAGGACCTTGCTCGGGTTTGACCCCGAATGCCCCTGACGATTGACCTGCTGGGTCAAAGTCGGGAAGGTAGGGAACAGTGTTGCCGTCAAGTCGATATTCTCTTCCTGCGTATTCTCTTGGCCGTGGGGGCACGTCGTTATCATTACTGTAGAAAGCGTCCTGGTACAGCACATCGGGCAGCCCATGGTCCCGCATGGTTGAGCACACCTCTTCCATGGAAGGCGGCGTGCTGTTGACAAGGAACATCGTGGCGTGGCCACTCCACTGAAGTCGATGTCTCTGGGGCGAGCTCGAGCGAAGGAGTCCTTTCGATGGGCGCGTTGTACGGAGTGCCGAGGGCTCGGAACCAGAATGAACCTCTTCAACGGACACCAAGGGATCAAACGCCACCTGTTTCCTTGCTGCGACCCCGTCTGTACCTCGATCGCTCCGCTGCGAATCACTTCGCTGAGTGAGCCTCAATATTGTACCCGGATCGTGAGCGTCCTTGACAACAGGGAAACTGAGGGTCTGATTTTTGCTTGATTTCATGACACTTTCCCTGGATATCGCTTTCCTCGGATGCGACAACGAACGGGCTTCTGTGGAGGTGTTCCATACGCCAGCCGCAGTGTTGCCACCTACCGCCGCTTTGGGGTCGGAGAGTGCGGTGTCGTCACAGTCTAAAGGAGGAGCTGAAGTCTGGTCACCGAATCTCGGTCGCTTGACTGGTTCGTCAGTTTCTGAAGCCGGGGCAAGTCGCTTCCGATCAATGGGATTCGCCGTTTCGGGCAGGCCAGGATCGTCATCGTATTTGGAGGTGAGTTCTTCGAATGCTGGGTCGGAGAGAAAATCGTCAGCCAGCGGGATAGTTGGCTGTTTGCCAGAACGTAGCCCGCTGACACTGAAGCCACCCTCAAGGCCGTCGACTGTCTGTTTGAGAACAGTGACCAGCTTCTGTGCCTGTTCCTCCAAGTAGCGGCTTGCAATCGGTGTTGCACTACCTTTGCCCATAGAGGTGGTACCAGGGACCGCTAGGCTCGTCAGCTGGTCCGTCTTCCTCGCTGTAGCAGTCTTCTGTCCTTTCTTGTTCATGTCTCCATCCGGATCATCTAGGAATGGCTGCCGGTCTTCCTCGGGGATTTCGAGCTCAAGGATGCCCTTCTCGTCAACTTCTAAATTGCTGGCCACGTCCAAGTGCTCGTGGCCCAAGCTTTGCTCAAGGCCTAGAGCAGGAAGTAGGTTCTCGGGAAACATGTCCTCGACAGATTGGATAACGGTCTGCACATCTTTTTCAAGCGGATCGAGTTCGGTGTAATTAGAGAAGGAAAAGTCCGTCCCATCTTGTCGGCTTTCCTGCTCAATCAACAGCCGGACGTGTTCTTGGTATTCCTCCTCGTGGATCCACCCGGGCGGCTGGGTGTCTCGAGAGTCCGCAGACATGGAAACCAAGGCTTCCTTGGGAAAGGGGCTCTGCCCATTCCCAGGCCTGCCCGCGCGCTTCCGTTCTCTGCGTTTGGACTCGTCTCTCCATAAGCCCGCCATGCTGTGCACGAGTTTCAGATCCGGCGGGATGGGTTGTTTTCGTTCAATGAAGTCGTGGTGCAGTGGCCGTTCCTTCACGTCTCTGCGATTGAAAATGTCCTGGACACATATGTCCACCTCGATGGAGCAGTGGCTCACCCGAGGAAGACTGCCCTCATCCGTAATGCACTCTCGCGGAATAGTGTTGCTGTCCCAAATACGCGGGGGCTCGTCAGGGCCAGCCGGTTCCGGGACGGGCGCGCGAAAGCGCGTTTCCCCGGCGTCGAGGTAGTCACAGCCGTAGAGGTTGTAATCGGCCATGAATTGAAGCAGATACTGCAGGTGGGCTTCGTACGGCTGGAACTTGCGGCCCATGATGAGGCCCTGCTGCAGAACGTCGGCGAGGCGGGTCATGACGACTGGGTTGAGCATGTAAACTTTCAGATAGAAACGATAGCCGACATGGAAGCCATAAAATGGCACGCCCTTGACGAGAGTGATCCGGGCCACAAAGCTCTGAGGTTCGCGGTATTGGTCCCTGCGGTAGCTTACAGCCAGCGCGTGGTCGATGGACAAATGCAACCGGTAGATGTACTCGGAGACTGCCTGCCGTGTCAGCCCTACCATGCGAGCAGACAGAAAACGACATGCGACAACTTCGGAAGCTCACCTGTGGGCCTGTCCAGCGACCCTTGGTACTCAATGTAGAGATAAGGAAACGCACCGTGGATGTGGGCGCACACCTTCTGCCCGGTTTCGGTCGATCCGAACACGCGGATGACGGGGACCTTGGGCTGCCTGGCAACATCCAAGAGGTGCGCGTCCTTGCGCAGCTTGGGGTCATATTGGGTCGGGGTGGCCTGGTAGTGGTCGATGCAGTTAAGCCGGACACGAAACACGTCCATTTCCGTTGTGACGAGCACTTGTGGTCTCCGTATCGGACGGCCGGTCGCGAGAAAGGGCAATCATCTTCCATGTACTGCGAGAGGCGCGATAGGTGCAAGGTTGCACAGTAAAGAAGAAGAAAACACAAGAAAAAAATCGTTCTGGCCAAGCGCCGCAAATGAGCGAGGCCAAGTGTTTTCGTGCCTATGGTAAGGTATGCGGCGCTTTGTTTCTCAAGTTCCAAGATCTAAATACCCAGCCGTGACGCGCCTTGAGGCGCCCGCGCCAGCAGCAGTCGCGCCGCAGTGGAGTGCGGTAAGTCGCCAAACCACGTGAAGGCTGCGAAGGCAAAGAGATCTTGCTGAACCTGGGATGGAAAATATAAACTTTAGCACGAGGATCAGAGGTGTACACAGTGTATTCAGAGACTGCGTCAAGACTGCAAATTAGGTGCCCATTTTGATGCCTGAATGTTGGAAGTGAGTTCGTGTTATTCAAATGTCAGGGAAGGTGCTCTCAGTTCGTTTACGCAAGGGTTAGGGCTCGACAAGAATCTCAAAGGTTCGCCCCTCGAACCAACGTTCTATCGCCTCGGCTCACAACTACGGAATACCACCTACGCTATCCGTCTTTCCTCCACAATCCACAGCGTACAAGACAGCCATGCCTCCCCCTCCGAGACGACCACAGCCAGCTTCAGCAGTCGGCGCCAGCACAGACGCCGGCTCCGGTGCTGGCGCGGCGCGCAAAGAAGACAACATCTACATCCCCGCCTACATCAGCAAGCAGCCCTTCTACGTCAGCGGCCTTGACGACCATGACGACTCCCTGCAACATCAGCGCTCACGTGCCACGCACGAGGATGAGAACTTTACGATCGAGAGGGGAGGCAAGAAGACCGGGCCCGCGCGGACAAAATGGGTCAAGGGCGCGTGTGAGAACTGCGGCGCCATGGGCCACAAAAAAAAGGACTGTCTGGAGCGCCCACGCAAGGTCGGCGCCAAGTTTTCGGGCAAGGACATCCAAGCAGATCGGACCGTGCGGGACGTGAATCTGGGCTACGAGGCAAAGCGAGACGTCTGGGCCTCGTACGATCCAAAGCAATACAAGGACGTGGTAGAGGAGTACAACATGATCGAAGCCGCGCGGCGGAAACTTCAGGGTCAGAACGGCGACGAGGCCGAGGGCGGAGACGTCTACGAGGAAGGATTCAAATACGCCGAGGAGTCTGAGCTGGGCAAGGACAAGACGGTAAAGCAGTCGATGCGAATACGGGAGGACACGGCGAAGTACCTCCTTAACCTGGACGCGGAATCGGCCAAATACAACCCCAAGAAGCGCGCTCTCGTCGACGGCGGTGCGATCGGAGACAAGTCGGCCCAGTTGTTTGCCGAGGAAGCATACCTGCGCGCGTCGGGCGAGGCAGCGGAGTTCGAGAAGGCGCAACGGTACGCATGGGAGGCGCAAGAGCGGTCAGGCGACACCTCGATGCATTTGCAAGCCAACCCTACTGCTGGCGAGTTCCTGCGGAAGAAGGAAGGCGAGGAGAGAGAGGCGAAGCGGAGGAAACGGGCCGAGATGCTTGCGAATCAGTACGGCGAGCAACCAATCGTGCCGGAGGCCTTGAAAGCGGCCATCACCGAGTCCGAGACCTTCGTGGAGTACGACGAAGCTGGCCTCATCAAGGGCGCGCCTAGGAAGGCAGCCAAGTCGAAGTATCCAGAGGACGTCTTCATCAACAACCACACGTCGGTATGGGGGAGCTGGTGGTCTGATTTCAAATGGGGCTATGCGTGCTGCCACTCGTTCGTCAAGAATAGCTACTGCACAGGCGAGATGGGCAGGCTGGCAAGCAAAGAGGCCGATTCGTGGGACAAATGGGGAGCTCAAAATGGCACGGATGGGCAGGAGGATCAACAGGACGGGCAGAACGGTCAGAATGGCCGAGGGGCTTCTGTCAGCCCGCCGCAATGATACCCATGGCATGTTTTTCCTCCCGAAACATGTCACACGTTTTCAGAGACCGATGCTTGATGAGTTGTGATGAGCAGCCATTCCCCTATCCTAAGGTTCGGAGAACCTTACACAGCGCGGCAATGCTCGGTAAGTTATGCGAGTTGTAGGCGACTCGGTGGTTGGTAATTTGCTGGCTGTTCCGTACGTGCAAATCTCGGATGCATTCCCTTCCTGCTATAAACGCCGTAAGAGCATAATGCAGAGGTCAAAGTCCCTGCCCAGACCCATTTTCGTCGCCCGTTCCGTGCAGTCCCAGCCATTGTCCCTGATGAAAAGTGTCTCTAATTTACTCCTCATCCTCCTCCTCGCCCTCGTCGCCCTTCTCAGCGGCCTTGGCCTTCTTTCTCCTGACGCGGCCAGGGCGGCCACCGCCGAACGGCGAGGTCAGGGCGAAGTCGATGTGCTTCTGCGAGTCGAGGCGGACAATGAACGACGGGACGTTGACGATCTGCTTGCCGACGCGGATGTGACGCTGGCGAATGAGAACGCGGGCGTGGTGAATCGACTTGGCGAGACCCAGCTTGTACACAAGGGTCTGGAGGCGGCGCTCCAAGAAATCCTCAACCTTGAGGGCAAGGACGTAATCCAGCTTCATGCGGGACTCGTCGAGCACACCGACGCGAACAAGACGGCGAATGAGGGCATTGCCTTCAAACAGACGCTTGGGGTCCTTCTCGTCGAGGGTGAGCAGCTCACTGAAGATCACGCAACTGATTAGCCAGTGTTTCTCTGGAGCGAGAGGAATCGTTCTTCGAGTCAGTCAGGAGCACAACGTACCGAGCAGCACGACGAATCTTCGACAGAGTCAGGAGCACGCGCCAGACCTCGCGCTTGTTGCGGAGACCATACTCGCCAACGAGCTTCAGCTCAGAGTCCCTGGGGTTCCGAAGTCAGTCCATGATCACAATCGACATAAGCAGAGACAAGCTCTCGCTCAGTGGCCGGTGATGTTTTTTGCGTGCATGCGCAATCGGCGCCATTCTCAATGGCCGCCGCGCAGAGGCTGCAAGTCGAGGAGAGAATGGAAACCAAAGGATCAAACGCACAGACGAGCGGCCTCGAAGGGACGGCGCGGGACCTTGGCGGTCTTGGAGTACGAACGCGGCGCCATCTTGTCGGTTGAGGCTATCGAAGGTTGGTCGACCGAACAGAGATTCGCAAAGTCGAGGGCCGACTTGAAGGGCTGAGAAATTGGCGGCACAACGGGGATTTGTGGTGGCCCGTGCGTATCAAGCTGGCGTGCCCTAACGATAACGAAGCTCAGTCGTCCGCGAACCGTGGCCCGAGCACTTCCTCTGCGTGATGTGCTTAGTCACCCGTGTGGGAACGCAACGCCCGACTTGGAATTGCGTCCACACAAAAATCCCCAATTTTTGCAGCCCGCGACCATCATCACCGACTTCGACAGCTCGATCCACGCCGACACACCCAGCAAACAGGCAAGATGGGTCACCCCGCAGGTCTCCGTGCTGGTACGAGATACGCCTTCTCCCGGAACTTCCGGGAGAAGGGTATGATCAGGCTCTCGACCTACCTGAAGCAGTACAAGTACGTTGGCAGCGCGTCGAGATCATGGAGACGGAGGTGATTAATCGCTAACTGGTTGCAGGGTTGGCGATATCGTCGACATCAAGGTCAACGGTGCTGTCCAAAAGGGGTAAGCAAGTCTCCCGATCCTTTACACACAGCCGACGAGGAACGACCGGATTTGCGACCGTCACATGATTCTAGTTGGGCGTCTTCCAGGGGAGGATCGGTCGCATGGAGGTTCTTCGAAGCAGAAGGCTGACTTGCAACGCCGCCAACAGCATGGCCCACAAGGTCTACCACGGCAAGACCGGTGTCATCTACAACGTCACCAAGTCGGCCGTCGGCATCATCATCTACAAGAAGGTCAAGCACCGCTACATCGAGAAGCGCATCAACGTCCGGATCGAGCACATTCAGCCCTCGCGGTCACGGGAGGGCTTCCTCCGCCGGGTGAAGGAGAACGCGGAGCTGAAGAAGCAGGCCAAGGCTGAGGGCAAGCCCGTCCAACTGAAGAGGCAACCCGCCATGCCCCGCGAGGCCCGGACTATTTCCATCGCCGAAAACAAGCCCGAGACGGTTGCGCCGGTTGCGTACGAGACCACGATTTGAGGGAGTTCTCGGCGGGTTGCTGGTTTCGGTGTGGGTAGATGTGGCTTGCTTCGTTTTCTTTGCATGGGGTTCATCGCGTTCGGCACGGAAGGATCTCCTGCATGGAATTGGTCATGGGATGCGGGAGTGCTCATAGGAATCAAAATACCAATGGCATGACCAAAGCGGCTGGCAAAAAGCTTGTGCATCGGCGCGGATATCCTCGAAAGCTCGGCGCTGCAGAGTCGATACTGCTGTCAGGTTGGCAGTGCGGCCGCACTGGGGGTCATAGCCAGATACGACGCCTGTCTCTTGACGCTTAGGCAGGCATTCTGGGCTCTGAATCCTCCAACTTCGAATTGTGCGGCTCATGGGACAGCGTGATGGATTCGGCCTGTCAGCCAATTTGACCCTCTTCGATGCCATGAAAGACACAAAGTAGTCACAGATGCGCCCAAGTATCAATCTGATTCTGCTCCAGCAGAATCAATCACACTGCAGCACTCGTAGTAGTATTCATCCACAGTGCTTGTGTACCTGACTGATTCGGTTCGCTCGGTTCAGCCTTGTGAGAACATTTCCGAAAAGGTGGGCCTGCTGTATCTTACTCGAAGCATCGTGGGGCGGCTCTGTATTGTCCAATTATGGCAGCGCGGGGGACCACGGACCGCAGCGGGGGCCTACCACAGGGCTGGGGCTGACGCAATGGGTACCTACCTGTATTCCGTACACAGTGGGTGCACGCCCGCTGCTGTGCCGGACTCGCAGCCTGGCCTACCATCAGCAGACCACTTCGGTTGGTCCATCCGAAACCTACCTGCGGCTTACCTGTGCTTTCCACATCCTCTAGGACGTGCCTTACCGACAACACCACTGGGGCTGCGCTCTTACTTCTTGCATCGATGCGCCCGCAACTCATTGCTCCGTTGGGCAGGTAGCAGAGCCGACTCTGCTGCTCGTCGCAGGGCAAACAACCCACGCCATGGGCTGGACTACATTCCTGTTGACGTACCTTCTCGGTGGCATTACCTTTCTCCCGCTGCTCCTCATTGCCGTCCTTGTCCACGCGTATTTTACCTTGCCCTATCGCAGAGATGCCGACGTGTCCCATGCTTCCACCCCCGACGATGGCAGCCTGGTCCAAGCCGGCGATGACCTCGAGCCGCTCAAGGCGGCGCAGAAGGACGGACCCAAGCCCCGCGCAGTCCATCACGAGACGGATGTTGCGGCCGGGTATTTTGCCGTCTGCCGCGAGTATACGCCGATGGGAATCAATGCTAAGCCGATTGAGCGTTCGACACCCGTTGGCTCGGCCACGGTAGCCGCGCCCAGCCCCAGTGTCTACCAGACCATGTACCGCAGCATCTTCGACCGGAAGCAGGCACAAGGGCCCCTGGACAATAAGAGCGGCGGCAGCCAGCGCCCCAAAAGAGCCGGCAACGTGTTCTACGTAGTGCTACGGTATGTTATGCTTGCGTCCTGCCCGGTGTCACTTCGCCTAACTTTCGTTGCAGGCACGGCCATCTGATGCTCTTCGATGACGATGAGCAGCTCGAGGTGCGCCATGTTGTCTCTCTAGCGCACCACGATATCCGCGTCTACTCCGGAGAGCCTGTGACGCCGGAGGGTGAGCTGTGGATCAAGCGCAACGCCATCTGTCTCTCCCGACGGGCCGGGGGGCCGGAACTGGGACCCGACAGTCAGCTCTCCAAACCGTTTTTTCTGTTCTCCGAGAACTGCTCCGCAAAGGAGGACTTCTACTTTGCCCTCTTGCGGAACCAGGAGAAGGCTTTGGCCGCCGAAACCGAGACTCCGACACCCATCCAGTTTGACGTCAAAAGCATCATCTCGTTGGTACAGAAGCTCCATTCATCTGAGGAGCATTTGCAGACGAGATGGCTCAATGCTTTAATTGGGAGGATCTTCTTGGGCGTGCATCGAACAAAGGACATGGAGAGTCTTATCAGGGAGAAGCTTACCAAGAAGATATCTCGGGTAAAACGGCCGGCCTTCTTGTCAAACATCGCCATCAAAGCCATTGACACGGGCGAGTCGGCCCCTTACATTACGAACCCCCGTCTGAAAGACCTGACGGTAGAGGGCGAATGCGGCGTCGAGGCGGACGTGCGTTACACGGGCAACTTCCGTCTTGAGGTTGCGGCAACTGCCCGTATTGATTTGGGCTCACGCTTCAAAGCACGAGAAGTCAACCTGGTTCTTGCCGTCGTCCTTCGGAAGCTGGAAGGGCACGCGCTATTCAAGATCAAGCCACCGCCGAGCAATCGCATCTGGTTCTCCTTCCAACAGATGCCGAAAGTGGAGATGACGATCGAACCCATCGTCAGCTCACGGCAGATCACCTATACCGTCATTCTCCGCCAGATCGAGAACCGCATTAAAGAAGTCATCGCTGAAACGCTCGTGCTGCCGTTTTGGGACGACACCCCCTTCTTCAGCACCGAACATAAGAGGTGGCGCGGCGGAGTTTTCCATGATGACACGGTCAAATCGCCTGCCGGTCCTGAACCGGCCGCTGCCCAGCATGGAGAAGTGGCCGAGGTAGAGCGGCTTGAGGAAACCCAGGAGGTTCTGGAAAGCGACCTTTCTCAGATGGAGAAGAGCCACAGCCTACCGGTTCTTGAGAAGAAGGTTCCAACCGGCTTGTTCGGGAGGAAACTCCCCAATAAAGCGAGCAAGTCGGATCTGGCAACCACTCCTCCGACTTCTTCGTCGACCAGCATCGATATGAGGCAGGAAACAAATAGTGAAATGGGCTCGTCTCCTCACGTCCTCTCGGCCCCATTTGCCCAGCCTTCGTCGCCAACCGTCGGGACCATCGCCACCAACGCAGACCACTTCAGACCTTCGTCTTCCCCGCCTGAAACAAACTCAGCCGCTTTGGCTATGGCGACACTGTCAGCGAAGTCGTTGCAGGCTCCAGTCGCACCACAGGCGCCTCATCCGAACGCTTTCAGACCTTACATCACATCAAAGTCGTCCAGCCACTCATCGTCCAGTTCCTCTCGAGATGCGACCGACACAGAAAAGGACGCGGAAAGAACACCGCAAGCCCGGCGGCACACCGCTTCATCCGCCGAGAGCCTCAGCGATGGCGGGTCA
This sequence comes from Chaetomiaceae sp. R4402, assembly GCA_023628555.1. NCBI lineage: Eukaryota > Fungi > Ascomycota > Sordariomycetes > Sordariales > Chaetomiaceae > Chaetomiaceae sp. R4402. Next base: position 1,396,299 of record JAMAKO010000008.1, read on the forward strand.
CACTCACCGAGCTTGAGCTCCAAGGCCTCTACTCGTAGTCAAGCGCGTCCTACGTCGAGGGGTCTCTTCAGCCGCCGTGACACGGCAGTTTCGAACTCACCCGGATCCGCTTCCCTGGACGCGAATGAGGCACAAAAGCGGACTGCACTGAATGCGGTCGCAAATGTGGCTGCCTCAGCCAGGCGGTGGGGTCTGAACGCGTTCCAGCGACGTGCCGCCGATGAAGCGAGCAGTAGCCACAACCGCCCTCATGACATGACGTCCGGGGTAGACCTCAGCCAACCCATGGGACGTGGACAGCCCCTGCCGCCGCCCGGCATGCCCCTCCCCATGCCAGAGAGGCGAACCACGACTGCGCCCATTCAGGCTCCCAAGAGGAAACCGATTCCTCCGCCATCAACCGAACAAACCGGTGACAAAGCGAAGCAGCCCGCCAATCCAACGGTTGAACGACGCCCAGTCCCTCCGCCGCCTCTGCCCAAGCGGCGTCACTACCAAGAGGAAGAGCCTCAGGAGGACAACTTACTTGTGGTCGCTGCACCGGCGGATTCAGAGCCGACAACGCCCCTAAGCGGGTCGCACAGTCCTTCCTACATCCAGCCGTGGGTTGAGGACGCGGAGGATCTTGACAGTCACGAACTGACGCAAGGTGCGCCGAACGCGGAAGCGAGTTTGCACACGGGATCAGAGGCATCCCCGCTGGCCGCTGTTTCGGATGAGAGCCGACCTGCATCAGGCGACGTTGCCGGCATGCCGGGGTCGGCTGCCGACGACGACGATTACTCGGCCTGGATGGGTAACCCAGGGCCGGGGGATCAAGCACCACCCACAAACACAGAAATTTGAGTTTTATGTATGAGAGTTTACGGCGTTCAGGCTACGGCATCCAGCATGGCATGCTGGCTAGATAACATGGGCGCGGTGGGGAGCGGGTCAGCTTCGGAGTAATGAGGGGACTTGGCGCAAACGGCATCTTTAGGAACTCGGTTGGTTTATCTCAAGAGGAATACACTCATTTAGAGTTCTCCTTCTTGCATCGTGATACATGCTCCTCTGATTGTTTGACAGTTTTGTGCCGTAAAAACACGCAGGGAATTGGCGATAGGTGAAGCTGCCTACAGTACTTGCCGCTGCCGCGCCGAGCCATTGTTAGACCCAAACTGCTGAGGAGCATCCAGGGACGCAGAGTGGAGGCGGCTATTTCGGTCGTCGCCAACCTTGATTGAGGCAATATGGGCGAGTTGTCCAGGATGCTGCGATGACTGCTCTCTCTATTTCCAAGTTTCCTCTTTCGTGCAGATACGCGGCCCGCGGCTAAAAGGAGCTGACGGCGGAAATAAACAGACATCATGCCTACTATATGCTCACGTCGGCGAGCCGAGTCCTACTGGGCGACGAGCAGATTGACCGCCGTGGAAGGATTCTAGCCTGCAGGATCATGGCCTTCTGATAGGGGCGCTCAACGGCGAGGGCGATTTCTCCGCTCTCCGGGTGAACCGTGAACAGGACCGCGACCGGCAACCCCGGTGGCGACGTGTCCCTGCACACTCCCGACAGGCTTCTAGGAGGGAGGCATTGACCGGCATGGGTGTCTTTGTATCCCATAATTTGAAGGCTAGGTTCGCAATCTGAAAGCTTGTCTCCAGGCCCGTAAGCGGCAGACGGCTCTCTCCAAGTTTCAGCCAAGTGTTGACCAGATGACGAGAATAATGATGGCATGGAGTACATCACATAGTCATGCAGTAGACAACATCTCAGCACCAGATGACAACAGTCAATGGAATACGGCAAGGCTTCCCAACACGGAGCTGGATGGCGGGTCAATATAGGACATGCTGAGTTCCTTTTGCGTTACGCATCAGTCAACTCGGTGAGCGTGCCTCTTGATCGAGAGGGCTTGGGGCTGGCAGATAAGCCTCTGGGTTGCCTTCCGCTACATTCCCAGCCAGGGAAGACCACCATTCGTCGTAACCAACGCCCTCGCTCCGCTAATTCTAGCTCCATCGGAGAATCTAGCATTATATCAAAGAAACCGCCTTCCCTTATTATCTGCAACTTTGATCCCCACCGTGCGGCCCGGAAGCAGGGGGGTAAGGAGACAGGCCGAACTCTAAGGGCGCCACATATCCGGCCAACCGGGACAGGGAGATCATGCCCCGTTGAAGCATTAGCAGCTCGATGTACTTGTAAGCGCACCTGCCCAAGTCAAGGACGGAGAAGCACCGGGCTTGGGTAGCATCATCGAGAACTGGAGAGGGGCAATACGAAAAGGCTAGTTCAACCGGTGCTTTTCCATAGAGCAGGTAAGACATCGGAGACGCAGGAGTATTTCCTGGGATGGACGCACGCAGGGGCCGGCATCGAGGACAGAAATAGCAACGGGAACAAGGACGGTAGCCGTCCGTCAATCTGGGGTATATAACGGCGCGGGTTCCTGGTCCCACTTGCGCAAGAGGGTAGAGCCGTCAAGCGTCCAGCGTCCAGCGCCTTCATCTGAACTTTGACAACGGGCCCGCGCCAGCCAAGAGACGTTCACCATGCAGCTCATCCTGTCCGCCGTCCTCGGCCTCGCCAGCTTTGCGCTGGCCCAGAACCCAGACGGCCCCGTCTGCCCAACGGCCACGCGGACAACCCAGAACCGCGACTGCCACAAGACATGCGCCTACTCCGACTGCACGCTTCAGACGACCATCATCAACCCCTGCGGCTGCCCGCCTCTCGCCACCGCCACGCTCATCGCGCCCTGCGAGGCCGACTGCCCGTACCAGGGCTGCAGCATCGACTTCCGCACGCTGCCGCTGCCCTGCCCGACCATCCCGACCACCACGACGACCTCCTCGCCGTGGCACTGGCACCCCACAACCTCGACCCCCACCAGCCGCCGAACGACAACAACGTCGTCGTCGTCGACCCCGACGGGGGTCATCACCAGCATCGTGACGCTGCCGCGGCCGACGCACTCGACGACGCCGTGCCCGACGGTGACGCACACGACCAGCCCGGGCGACTGCTCCCCGCTGCGGTGCCCCGTGCCGACGTGCCAGGTGCGGTCGACGCTGGCGGTACCCTGCGGCTGCACGCCCAAGACGGTGCTCTACGTCACGGGCTGCGCGACCGAGTGCCCAGACGGCTGCCTCACGCGCACCGAGACGGTCAGCGCGGCCACTTGTACCACGACGACGACTTGGTACTAGGGAAGCCTTTTTCTGGGATGGGATGCAGGTCATGTCAGCGGACGGCGGGGAGAGTGGTGGTTGTATGTAAAATGGGCTTTGAGTGTTTGCGGTCTGGTCTTTGTTTAAATTGAGTTTGATATTCAACCCAGGTATTATACTTTACCTCACCCGACCGTGTTGGTGATGCTGTGCTGCAGTCGGCTTCGGGCACTCTGCAGCAGTACCCCAAGTTCATCTGAGTGCTTGCTGCAGTGATCCACAGGTCACCGTCGGAGAGTGCCGATCTGCGCGAGCCCATTCAGTGCCAAGACACCAAGCCGGCAGTGACCAAGTGGGGGCCTGGCACGGATTCCGCCCTCGATTGGTTCATCTGGCTGGCTGCCCCTGTGACATCACGCTGCGACGCCCAACGTTATTGGCGGCCCCGCAGCGGACCGGCGATAGCCTCGACCACCGACGGGAAGCTGCGGCCAACGAAGATGTGTCAGCTGATAGCTCATGTACCTTCTTTACTATACAACCAATAGCTGCATCCGGAATTGGAATGCTGAACTACCAGACCGACCCTTAACTGATTTCCCTCTCTCACTGACAGCAGACGGGGCGGTGACTGGCAGTGACTTGGACACATCATCGGTGACTTCGCTTTATACGTGATACCCTTTGCCCGCGGTACCCTTCCTTCCCTATTCAACTGCGGCCCAAACTTCCCTCGTCCTTCATCCCCGCGCCGCAACATGACCACCAGATACCGCGTCGAATGTTAGTCACGCCCCTAACAGTCATGCGATTGCAAAACGACAGTACTAACACGGTGACAGATGCCCTCAAGACTCACCGGCGAGACCAACTCATCGGTAAGTTGATTAGAGTCTCACGAAGCCCTTGTGGCTGGGGACATGATCCGAGAGGCCCGAGTCGGCGGCCACGGAGTCCTGGGCAACGCTGACAGGCTGGTAGAATGGGTCAAGGGACTGCTGGCGGTGCCCTTTGTGCTTTACTCCCAGCCCCATGGCGTCTTCGAAGGCCAAGGAATGAGCAGCCTCGCCCAGACGCGCGAAGAGGCCCATCGGCGATACAGCGAGATCTTGCGAGACGTCGAGGTCATGATCGACGATCACAGTGAGGACGCGACTCGACCAGTCCAGCTGTTACTGTTGATACACCCGGAACTGACCCACCGCAGTTGCTCACCAGAATGACGCCGCCAACCCCTTTCCATCCAAGCTCAAGCTCCTGGTGCCCAGCATCGGGCCCTTCTTCACGCGTCTGCCATTAGAAGCCGCCTTCAAGTTCCAGGACCGGAAGCGCTACATATCCTCCCGCCGCTTCGTTTCCCCTTCCTTCAACGATGTCCGCCTGATCCTCAACTCGGCCCAGATGATGGCCGTCACTACCTACGGCACTCTTCAGTTAGCCACCTTCGACGGTGATGTGACGCTCTACGATGATGGGGAAAGCCTTGAGCCCACCAGCCCAATCATCTCACGGCTGATTGGTATGATTTCCCCCCGGGTCTTCCTTCCCCCCTTCCTTCTCTCGTTCATCCACTCAGGCTCATTGACATCGTCGCCGTGCTGCAGATTTGCTACGCAAGAACGTCAAGATCGGCATCGTCACCGCAGCGGGCTACACGACTGCGGACAAGTACTATGCTCGCCTCCACGGCCTCCTCGACGCTATCGCCAACAGCGCCGAGCTGACCCCAGCGCAAAAGCAGTCGCTCATCATCATGGGCGGCGAGGCGAACTACCTCTTCGAGTTCTCTGCCTCCTCGCCGCACCTGCTGGCCCCCGTGCCTCGGCAGAAGTGGCTCACCCCGGAGATGGCCGCCTGGGACGAGCGCGACATCGCCCAGGTCCTCGACGTGGCCGAGGCGGCGCTGCGCGATTGCATCAAGACGCTCAACCTGCCCGCGACGCTGATGCGCAAGGACCGCGCCGTCGGCATCATCCCACAGCCGCCCGAGATTCGCATTCCGCGGGAGTCTCTCGAGGAGACGGTGCTGGTGGTGCAGAAGATCCTCGAGCTGAGTGGCGCCGGCCGCCACCGCCGCGTGCCCTTCTGCGCCTTTAACGGCGGCCGCGACGTTTTCGTCGACATCGGCGACAAGAGCTGGGGCGTCACCGTCTGCCAGCGCTGGTTCGGCGGTTCCGCACCCGGTGGTGCCATCAAGGGCGACAACACGCTGCACGTAGGCGACCAGTTCCTCAGCGCCGGCGCCAACGACTTCAGGGCGAGGAGCGTGGGCACAACGGCGTGGATTGCCAGCCCGGCTGAGACGGTTGACCTGCTGGATGAGCTGGCCGAGCTGATGGGCAAGAAGATGTCGTAAGTCCCTGGGGTACCAACGTCTATCGAGCCTCGGGCTAGCGTGTCGTTTACGGCTACGGGGGGGGGGGGGGGGAGGCGGCGTCAGAGACCGCGTTCTGCAGTATACCAGTAGTTCAGAGCAAGAGCTGGTTTCAATGTCAGGATACACCAGAGCGAGCCACTGTGTTGCCCTTGAGTCACCTCAGCTTGATTTGCAGTTTGGATACTATCTACCCATCTGAATTTAGAGGAGCTTGCACAACCCACGAGGAAGCCTGTCCAACAACCCTCTGAGGTTCTGCGCTGCAACGCTGCAAGGTTGGGAGCTCGTCGTAAGCTCAACCCAACCTCAACAGGCCGCCATCGAAGGCACTGCGGATGCAAATCACCAGATGTGTGCCGACGGTCCGTAGGCCAAAAGCAAACAAACTGCAACCGCCTCGAGTTCCAATGCTCGTTTGATCTCACCACCCCTCCGCCAAAGTCTGCCCGGTATTTCACCGAGCACCATTCCCTAAACAAAAAGAAGGGGTATTTGGATGCTGTACAGTCCATACAAAAAAGCCAGAGAACAACGAGCGATGCTTCCGCCCGCTCGTGATGATGAAAACGCTTTGAACGCCCGTTGCCCGGTTTTCCTCGACAAAGGTCCTCCCTTATCCGCCCGCCCGCCTCCAGAATGCAGTCAGTCCAGCCAGCCCCCCTCCCCATTGACCCTATTCTAATTGTTGCGTCGTAAAAGCATGCCTTTTGCTTGAAGAAAAGGGGACAAAAAAGTAAAAGCACTGAGATACGAACAAGGAAAGTTGTGATGAAACGAAGGGGAGATTAAGGTTCACGACAAAGGAAAACGGGATGGGCCCGTCAGGGCAGCGAAAAGGAAAAGGGAGCCAGTCCCGAGCGAGGTATGCCCGCCAAGTTGCAATAAACCAAAAGCAAAAGCAAGAAAAAAAAGGGGATGTTCCCAAATTAAAAGTTCTGCACGACACTCGGCCTCGTCCCGCGGATGCCAACACCGCCCCAGGCCTCGCCGAGCGGGGCGCCAAAATTGGTTGACCGCTTGAACTTCAGCGGCACGTCCAGCTCCCCCTGGATGTCGCCACTCGCCGAGCTGCTGCACCGGTCGCTCTCCGACCCAAACTCGTCCGCGGTAGCCGCGGGCTGCTGCTGCTGGCAAGTAACAGCGGATTGGCCCGGCTCAGCCGCCGCCGCGTGGGATGGCTCGGTCTGCTGCTTGGTGAATTCGCTGGCGGCGCCCTGCTGAGCAGCAGGGTCAATGTTCTTCAGCACGGCGGGCACGGCCGCGCCCTCGTCCTTGGATACCTCCTCCAGCTTGTCGTTGAGCGCCTGAAAGAAGATCTCGTCGTGCGCCGGCATGTTGCGCACCATCAGCGGCCCGGTTAGGGGCTTGTCGTGGCTGGGCTCGAGAATCGGTTCGGGATGGCCGTCGAGGGGCAGAAGACCGGCGTCGGATTGATCCAGGACAGTTTCGACGGCAACAGTCGCTTGTGAGGCGCTGTCCCCCAGGCTGATCCCGACTGGTGCCGGTTCAGGTGCGCCATCGCCTTGCGGCATGGTCGGAGTGTTTGTACCACCGGTGCTGGTTTGAGTGCTCGTCGCGGAGCAAACCACCGTTCCCAAGGCCGAGAGGGAGTGACTCGGCGTGTGGCCGGCGTGCATCGTCAGACGCGCCACCTCGTCCGCGGCAAGCACCTTCAGCGTTTGCTGCTTCTTGTCCTGTGGGCTTGCGGGTTGGCTGGCGGCCGAGGGACGAGATGTCTCGTCAGCGGTTGAAACCGCCAAGTCAGGCTGTTCCCGTCCCTGCTCCCTTGTGAGCTGGTCAGGAGCCATGGAAGGCGAGCCGGCCCTGCTAGATGTCTTTGACCCGCCGGACGAGGCGGGGTCGGTAAACGTTGTCTTCTTGACAGTGGACGCCTTGATTCGAATGCCTTCCAGCTCCGGATGGATTTGCTGAACATCAACGACGGGAATGGGGTCGATTTCGAGCTCCGCAGGTTTGAGAAAATCCGGCACGGGTCGGCTCGGTCCATTGGGCGAGACCGGGACAGGAGAGGCGAGTTCACGGATTCCCAGAGCCGGTTTTGGAGAAGGCGAAGCTCCGTTCACTCCGGCAGACTTCGTCCGCTGCAAAGGCGGTTTGATACTGCTGTGCGAGGACCACGAATCTGTCGTGGTGGTCTGCGACAAACCCTCGGTGCCTCCGCGCACCAGGCCGTCCTCGCCATAATGTGTCGGGGACATGGCATTGGCGCTGCTCATGACCAGCACTAGGCGCTCGAGACACTCGATCTGCGCCAGCAAAGACTTCTTCTCCACTTCCCATGCCGACCGCTCTTCCTCCATGATCACGCGCTCCTCCTTGTACACCTCTTCTGCTCGCTCCCTGTTTGCCTCTAGATGTTTGCGCTCCGCTTCCCACGCATCCCGGATTCGCGCGTTTTGCAGGGTGAGTCGTTGGATCGTAAGCGCGCTCGCATCAGGGTCCAACACAGGTGCGGCCGGCGAGTCCAAGGGGACGGAGAGCGATCGGCCGGCCCAATCGGGGCTCATGGGCGGCACGAACTGGTTGATATCGATGGGCATCGGGTAAAGCCCGTTGATGCGCCTGGCGTCAGGCGCCGAGTCGTGTATCGCGGTCATTGTACTCGGTGCTGCCCTTGGAGAGATGACGCCAACTGACGATGCTCGATGCGGGTTAAGCCGAAATGGCTCTGTCGGCGTGAGGGGAAAACCGGATGGGGAGAAAGACGAGACAGCGCGTACAGCCGGGCCTCTCAGACCGGGTGACAGCGGTGAGTAGACTTGACCGCCTCGGTGGTTGTGAGGAGCCGGCCCAGCGGAGGAAGTACGTGTTTCGAAGGCAAGTGGAGTATGCGAGCTGCCGCTGATCGAGACTTGGTCGAAGTACCCAGTGAGGCCACGGGGCAGAGTCAGAGGAGAGATTATAATAGACGGAGGGTCGGTTGCGAGCTTGGGGAACGGCATGCGTGCGTCGGATTCAGATGCGCCCGGCGGCAAGAAGGACTCAGGGCGTGTTGCCATGGCGAGCAACGGGCCGGCGCCGTTCCCTCGGCGGTCAGGTGTTTTATGATTTGCGGAACATTCGACAGGCCCTGCTTGTGACACGGCCGTTCACGTGTGAACTGGGTCAATAGCGGACGGTCAAGGCTCGATGGACACGTCGGCGGTGGTGCCCGTTGGGTTGCAGAAGTGGAGCACTGCAGACCACCTAGATCATGCCGTCGCAGCGACGGCGCCTTTATGACTGCTGCGCGGTTCGGCGAGCACGTGCTGCTGCTTCCGCTTCGATATCCGGTTCGAAATCTTGGAGATTCGTTGATGTCGCAAGATACCTGTTGGGCGTGGTCACGCACGCGAGCGAACAGCATGTGCGTTCGACGTTCGACAGCGAGGGGGTCCGAATGGTCGCGGTGAGTGAGGCAGGGCGGTAAATTTGCGGCACGGGACGGGCTGTTTTAGGGGTCCAAGCTTGCCCAAACGAGAGGCAGCGACGTGGCAGCGCAGGGTGGGCCTTCCAGGTTGTTGCGGTCAGCGCGGCTGATGCTCGCCCGCTTCCCATTCAGGCTGCTCTCCATGCGATCTCCCACCCCACACCTGCCACCAGAGCTGCCCCTGGTTGGTTCATGCGACGGGAAGCCGCTCGTGCATCCGTCGACCGCCAAAGGGACGGATTTGCAACCTAGTATCCGTACTTACCGTACCTTACCTACAGGACCAGCTCTGTCGCATGCAACGTACTATGACCACCTGGTTCGTGCCTGACACATGCAACTGCTGGTCTAAATGATGAGCTTGGTGAGTAGGGCATTCTCAACACGGTGCGCTTTGAGTGATGATGACATTAGAGACTCGTTATGTACGGAATACCAACGAGTAAACCGTCCAGAAAGGGGATCCGGTAGTTGGTGTACGCAGGCTGGCACTCCGGCCCGGGGAAGATGCCTCGGTTCAGCCTGACCCTTGTCCTGATCGTTCTGCTTGCAAAGGCCAGCGTTTGCGCTTGGCACGTGCCGGGCAAATCGGGTTCAAGGGTCCAAAACAGACCCTCCTATCGAGTGCCAAGCAATACCCTGCTCGTGCGCGTTTCCGACGCCGTCTCGAAGCCTTGCAAAACGGGCCGAAGCCAACTGGGAATATTCAAGATTCGGCGTTACAAATTGGGAAGCGGCTGTGGAAACCTTGGAATCCTTGGCTGCAAATGAGGCCACGAGAAATGCCGTTTCTCACTGTCACTGTAAATCACTGCAGTTGATTGCCAGACCTGCAGGCTGAATGTCGATGAACAAGACCAGTACGGATCTCAGCTCGAAAGCCGCATGACGTAAACTCAAATAACCCCAGTCGATCATGGACGACTAGTGCTCGTGTACTATGCCGCCAAGGTCGCGTGGCCCTAGCAGATCCAACCGACAGATGAAAGCCCATTCCCAGAACGCCAGCCTGTTCAAATATCCTGTGGTATCTTGACCGACTCCTGAACGCCGTCCCTGTTCGCACATGCTACTCGATTATGGGCTCTCGTGAGGGCCGTTAGCGGCGGTGGAATGTCGCCAACAACAAGCGTTGCCGAAACGCAGCCATCCACGGAGCCGGGTGCTCTTCCAGTCGTCTGCATTCGCCGCAGACGAAGGCCCTAGCAGTGCGGTCAGAACCAGATGCTTGCCAGATAGATCGAGGCGACGGGTAGCAGGGACCAGTGTCTGCTCACCTGTCATCGAAAGCCGTAATCTTCGGTTCGCATTTCGCGGAGAGCTGGCCGCCGGGCTTGAAGAGTGTACTGAAGCGAGACAATCAGGTCAGATGCAGATGTCAGCGATCTTTCATCGTCGTTTCCAGCCTCCCCCTTTTTCCTCGTCCATCTCCAGTTTATTCTATAATGGACAGTCGAAACGCGGTTCTGGCTTTGAATGCGTACCAATGCTTCGACGCTAGCCACAGGAAGTGACCGCAGGAGAACTCTCGCTGCATAGATTCCCCGTGTCAGCATTCCAGTCGTCGGCGACAAGAAGCGTTGTGTGTCGATGTGGGAGGGATACTGACCTGCGTGTATTCGCACATTGTTGTGGCTGGCCTCGAATTTCAGATCGGTGTTGCTATGCGGCGTTGCGGCGGCTTCTTGAATGGAAAAGAAAAACAGGTGTGGTGAATGGGTCAGGGAGCACTCGGCGAGGTGTTTGTGGTTGTGCCACTTCTGAAGGCTGCTGCGAAGTGGGCGATGCTGAGTGCCGTGATCCGAAGCTGAAGTGACTTGGGTTTTGCGGCGCTGTCATGATTCAATCCCTTGCCTCCATCCGCTGCAGTGGCCCAGGCGATGGCGGGGTGGTTGTTATGCATCCCATCGGCCTTCCTCCTTACGCCGCAACGACATGATAACGGACAGCTGAGCCGCACCCGGGAAAGAAACCCCAGCCGGAGCAAGACAAGAGAAACAAGTGCGCGTTGCGTCGGTAGCCTTATCTTGACGCGGTGGGTGGAAATGGGATCAGCCCCAACCCCTATGTTCCAGGCGACAGCAAGAAAGAAATCAGACGCCAGAGAAGTGCGGCGGTTGACTGAGTGCGCTGGTTGTTGAGACAGGTCAAGTCTTGGCCAACGCGGCCGCACCATTGCTTCTGAACTCCTTGTCTCAGACGCGCAAATGGCGCGAAGGCATCAACAGCGCCACCATTTCGAACCTTGCTTGGCATGAGCAGTGACAAAGTAGCAGGTGCCGGTGGCTGTTGCTTCTCTTTCAGATAAGAAAGACTACTGGGTTCCTAAGCAACAGGAGATACGGAGTCATTGGCATTCCCTCAAAATGGCGGTATCACGGCTTAAACCATCTGGATTGCCCAATGGAGGCACTAGCATCTGATACTACTAATGGCTCAGGCAGTAGACATGCTTGGTGGAGTTACGCTGGCCGGTGAGTTAACTCAGTGTTGTTGAACGTAATGTGTCGCCCTCGGCCCGGGGAGAACCGGGGTGGGCCACAGTCGAACCATTTGATGAACTAGCATACCTACGCAGCTTCAGTTTTGAAACTCAGAGACGGCAGTATACCTGGTACATGCCTGACCATTACGAAAGATCTAGCGCACGCATCCGTCTGGTTTCGTCAAGGTGACGCTGGAAAGAACAGTTGAAAGTCCCTAGCTAGGCCCAGTGAGTGGTGTTTGACCGGGTTTGAAATGAAGTCCGTGAATAGACGACCATAAGCATAAAACAATCACGCGTCTTGTACGGGTGCTAGTTCCACGAACTCCCGGTAGCGAGTGTTCTGCACCGTCCACAATCAGATATTACATTCAAATTGGTGGTACGGGCTATCTGGGGTACCCCCTACATCTACATATGTAAGATGGTTCCTTGTTCGTGCTGTGTCTGTCTCTTCATTGTTGGTATTGGGGCCGACAAGAGTGGCCGGGACACGCACCGCAGTGGTTTGTCGCCGTAGTTCCAGGTTTCCCCGGGACCAAGATAGCGATGTCCGGCCGGTGAAACCTCCGGATTTCAAACGGGACTTGGGCACGGGGCCTTAGTCGATGTGCCTGGTCAAATACTTGATGAATAAATTTGTTCTGAAAACCGGGGCCACGAGATATCTCATAGTTGCTTCGCATCGTTGGAACGAAGTCCCTCGCCCCTCAACCCTTTGCGCACTGCACGACGCCGTTCGGTTGGATTGAGCTCGACGGTCAGCGAGAAAGGCATGGTTTTCATGCAGCAAAATTACCAAGTTTCTTGATTAGTTTCTGTACCTTCAGCAAATTAGCATTCTTTCCAACCCGCAGGCACCTCGAGGGTTGTTCGGCTGGAGGCGACCCGGGGGACTAGAGTTGACGCCGATGTCTATTCAACTACAAACTCTGCACACAGCATGGGACTGACATTGGTTGCCTCCTCTGGGTATGCATGCAATGATACAAGGCTCTCAGTCTTCGGGCCCTGACAGGTAAGCAGCCGTTGCCCCGGTTCAGTTTCCTTCTTTGATTCCCTTTGTTCTATCAGACTTCCAGTCACCACCTACCTACTCCAGCGTTGGGTCGCAGGCATGTCGCCAGGCCTAATGATGGATACCAAATCAAGTGTATCGGCGGTGTTCGATTGTATATAACTAGCAGCAAATGAGTCCCTACCTCATGATCGGCGATGCCTTGGCTTCATCGAGGAGGACGGTAACTTAGTTGAGGAGGTTTGAGAATACAGGAGCCGTTGGGAGAATTAAGCATGCACTGAAAACATCTCACATGGATCAATGGCTGCATATGAGGCGAAACCTGATTAGTACTGTATGTGACGGACAAGGTATGGTGATATGAAATTGAAGTTGAGCATATCTCTTGTCCCTGTGCTTAAGTTCACTGCAAACCACCACTTGAGACATCGCGGCCCACATCCCTCGCGAAACACCGGTCAGAGCGGGGCGGATGCGGTAACTGCTCCGATCCGTGCGCACACCCGCTCCCAGGCTGCCAGGACAGGCTGGCAGACTGAAGGACCAAAAATCCACAGCTTTCCACCGCCTCTTTTCCATACACAGTAACGAAGTAACGCACCCACCAGCCCAGGCCCGCGGGGTTCGGCAAACACGGCACGGCGGGACTCGACACGGAGCCCACGGGGCAACGGGCTGCCGCCAATCACGGCGCGGAATGCGGCCAGTGTGCCTCCAGAAGGATGCCCCCGGCAGCGGGGAGAGTGCGGAGGTTCGTCTCGCGCCTTCGGCTCTGCACTCTCTGGCCAGTGGAGGCGTGTGGCGTTCTTTACTTCGACCTCTCTTGCAGTTACTCGTTCGTACTGCGTACTAGTACATAGTACCGAGATGAAACCTCGAGATACGGCATCCCGGGCTAGAGGGCCCCAGCCAATTGCCGATTTTGCTTATGCGTCCCTATTACCAGAGTAGCGTACGCAGTACTGTGTATGCTTCCCCATTGGCAGGCCCCCGGTTCGGCTGCAGGTACTGATGAGCCAGCGACCTGCCGTGGGATAGCATTGGCGCGCATTGGGGAGGGGTTTCCAGGTCGCTGGGATGGGCCTTGTCCCAACGACAGCGCGCGACAGGACTGCTGCAACAGCGAAGTGTGAGGAAGAAGGCCTGTTGGAAATGCAGTACTCAGTCTCAGTATCCGTTCGCCTCCTCGAACCCGAACAATGGTCGATCCTTTCTGAGCATGCTCAGCGATGCACACGCATGCGCCGGCTGTGGCGGCACAGGCAGGGCGTGGCAGGTGCCGGCTTGCATCCATTTGCACGTTCAAATAATGCGGGATTTTTGATCCCACCACGCATGGCGGGAAGGAGGGCGATGTCGGATTCTCCAGACCAACCTCATTGGGTCCCAGCCCTCTGTTGGTCGCATCGGAACGCGGAGTGGAAACGGGCTTCTCGCTTGCAATCGGTTTTGTTGGCTTCTGAATGGTCACGAGCCGTCTTGCCCGGTCCGGTTCGTGTGTGGCAACCACGCATGCAGCAATGGGGAATTGGGGATGATGCGCGGCGGGAGAGCGTTCAGGGTTTCGGCTGATGCTGCAGCCAGCCTCCTGCATGCTGCATCTAGAGATTTACACCGCTTCTTGGTGCCAGGCAGGCAGGCATTGTGTACCACGTTATCGCGGCGAGGGGAGCAGAATTTTCGGTTCCACCGCAGCAACTGCATCTTCTTTCAACACCGCAGAGGTGCCCGTTGCCGTTCGCAAGTTGTGCAACGACCGAGATCCTGCATCCAACAGCTATCTCCCTCAAATCGACTGGAGCCTTTGCGAGTCCGAAACTACCTAACTATTAGGTAATCCGGGAGACAGTACTCAGTACACAACCCGTAACTGTATAGTATAAGTCAAACAGGACATGCACACAGCAATGACAGGGCTTGCACCTTGAACGCTGGAAAAGTTCGAGTCATGACCGGGGTGAAGGCGTGGGGGAAGTCTGGGGAAACAAGCAACGGGGCGCAACACAAGCATTGCTTGGCCCGGCAATCCTACATAGTATCCCACGTCTCATCACTCAGTACGGGATACTCCGTCGAGCGCACACCTCGCGGCACCGTCCCGCGCGTCCCTGTAGGGGTTGCTTGGGGTTTCGTGCTCAAGGTGTGTTTCGACCCCTAACCGATGAGTAGGATGCCCAGACGGGAGGCGACGGGAAATCGCGATGCCAAGGCGGCCTGGTGATGTCGTAAGTCGACCCGGGCCTATCCAAGGCGAGAGACGGGAGTTGGTGTGCTTCTGAGGTTCATCGATCGGGACAGGGGAGAGACAGCTCCAGCTGCGCCAAGATGTCCAACAGGTTGCATGTCTCGCCCTTCCCCGCCCGCAGAGGGCAAGTAGAAACGAGTCGGGTTACTTCGTACGGAGAGCCGTGGTGTGCAGCGGTTGGTTAATAAATAATTCACACCATCCACAGCCCCCGGTTGCTGGCCCCAGGAAGATGATTTTGAGCTTGATGCAGATGCGCTACGACGAAGCGAGCTAGCCGGGTGCTCTTCGTGGCCTGAACTTCGGAATGAACTGTGCACAACGTGGGGGCGCGTTGCTTCTGCCGCTTGCTCCTGGTGCCCCGGTGCCGCCCCGAGTGGCGAACCGACCATCTTGGAGGTGAACTCAAGCACACTGCGAAGACATCTTTGTGCTGTACTTGCAAAGATGACGCGCGCCGAGATCTTGGCAACGGCTTCCGACTCGGTCTCTGACATATCAAGCAACAAAGTTGTCACAGGTGAAGCCGTCAACCCCAGTATCCGCTGCCTCGCAGTGCTGCGGCGGCGTCCCCTGCGGTACACGCTCAAAAAGAGACTGAACTGAGTGATGCGCTCTACTACGAAGCCCAGCGCATGCGGGTTACCTCGATGGCACGGATTACCGTGTCACAGCAGAACCTGGCGCCTCGTCATACCTGAAACTTACACGGGAAGAGCACGGATACTGCATCCAAAGGCCGTGGTCCTCGTCTGGTGCCCTGTCAAGCCCTAACGTGTAAGTGTGTAAGTGCACGCAACAAATCTCCAAAAATAAAACATGCGACTATGGCCATCGCGCCTTCCCCTCTGTGTATTTTCAATTCCAGCTTTTGTTGTGCCCGAGACAGACATTGGAAGCCACGAGGGAAGAGATGATGACATCCCGCCACGCTAACTTTCTTGCTTCGCATGGTCGACATCGCCCTGCTGAGGAGAAAGGCGCTATGGAAGCGGAAAAACCCCACGCTAGCGATGACGCAGTGGAGCATCTGTGGGTCTGACGAGCTGGGAAGCGATTATCGATCTGAGGTACCCGCTACATTGAGCGCAAGTCACCACTTCAACAAGCGACTTGAACCAACAGGCGAACCAGAGGCGCTGCAGCCTGAACCAGCATCCAAAGATCGCTGTAACAGCTCTGCCACGGCATTTGGGGATGAGTACACGTCCACGAGATGGCGCGCGGTGTTGCTTGATACTGCACGTGAGCAAGCAACTTCAGCGGCGCGTCGCGTTCAGCAGCCAGACTCGCCAGGCTCATGCCTCTGTGCTGTCCGTCCCGTGTATGGACATGGGCAACGAACCCATTGACGGGCTGCCACGGGGCGGTCTGGATCCGTCCGGCCGTGTTGGTGGGCAACGGGCGATCAACAGGAGCAAGGCGCGGGCGGGATATTGCCGCATCGTTTCTGGGCGGGTATGTTCATTCCAAAAAGCGCCTTGGCGACTGGGGACAACGAAGGAGATAAACCAATCTTTGGCGAGGGACCAGCGACTCACAGAGGCGCCCAGACAGAAACGGCCGACCGCTCATACATCTCCATTTCCTCCGTTACGCTTTGGTGAGGTGTCGAAAAGCGGCCAGTTCAGCAGGTGGTGTCCGCGGACCGCGCGAGACGGTCTGCATGTGGACTTCTTGTGGTACCCGGGACTTAGTGCTCCTCGAACAACGCCTGCCCAAAACGCCAGTCAGGCCTCGTTTCGACCAATCAGCCGGCCCTGCAACTGGACGTCGACTTCGCTCTCACCTCGGCCTTTCGGCGCTTGGGTGGGGGCGGGGCATCCCACCTCTACCTTGCACCGGCGCCGATGTACCGAGTACGAGCACTCCTGCCTTGTTGTGAAGCTTACGCAGTACCTTACACAGTACACTACTGTAGAACGTCAGAGCTGAAAGTTGGGCGCAAAGGCACGACATCCAAGACACCGTACCAGAGTTTGTTGGAGAGAAGGAGCGCATTGACTTGTGGGAGGTAATGGTCGCCATTACCAGATGTCATCCACAATGGGTGCTTCACAGTATGTACTAGTATGGTAAGAACTGATGTGTTTGACGTTCTTGAACAGCCATGATCTCGTCATCGTGCCATTTGAGAATCGCAAGTGCCTGACAAAGCAGCTGGGGCCCTTCGGCCTTTTCACGGTCGGCCGGGCGGCCGTCTGTGCCTTGTTGTACTGTACATGTACACTACCCTTGGCGCTGCAGCGCCCCGGAAACGCTTGAGGTTCGTCGGGGACGCTGACGCTTGCGAAGTACCCGCAACCTACCGCCAGCGGGCGCCTGCCGCATCTTACACAGTACAGTACCACTTGTTGGCGAGAAAGGGGAAAGGTGCTGTGCTTGTCGTAGAGGGGGCATTTGCCGAATTTAGCACCTGCCAGGCTATTTTACAAGGACTAGCAGGTGCAGGTACCCCGTCCTCCGCACGAATTACCCAGCAAGCCCCGCCTTGCCCGCTCTCGATTAGATGCAGACACCGAGAGCTGGGCGAAGGCTGGGCATTACCGGGATTGAAACCATCGCCCTTGCGCTAAAACACAAGAGCGCCCACCCACCCCACCAGACAGTGGCCTCCCCCCCAAAACCCTCGGAGACCCTCCGACTTCCCATCAGGTCTTGACTGCTTCTCCCTGCTGCAAGGACTTGGAGGCGAAACGCAGGTTCCCACCACTCACGACTCTGTCTCTCCCAAGTTTTTTGCGATGTCGTTATAAACAGGTCACACCGTTTCCCCTCTCCTTGCTTCTTCCCTCCGCCATCCCCACTGGGGTTTTCTCGACGACACACCCGCATATTCAATTTGCGCCCACGACTGCCAAGAGCGCGCGAGCCAACCGGCATTCGGAGGTGTAGATCGCGGCCGCTTTGGTGCCTTCGACAGCGCGCCACGCCTGCTCGACGGGGCTGCTCAAATTTCGCCTTAGACACTCGAGGGCCTTGGCAGCCAGCGATTGTCGTCTTGGAAGACGACGCCCAGCCCGACCGCGGCGATTCATCGAAGAGGTGCTCGGCAGCGCGCTGGATATATATATAAAGTGACTCGTGGGTGCTTCGACAGTTCGGCCCCCTCGTCTCGTTGGTCAGCGATCCACAGCAGCCATCCGCCGTTCAGTCTCGGTTCGATCGGGGGCTGGAAGCGCCGGTTCTGCCATTTGTCGCCGGAGAAGCCTTCGAGAAGGTAGCGCATCTACTGCAGCTGCATAAGCCACTGCTGGCTTGCAACAAAGAAGGGGGAAAAATCCGAAAGTGCTCGGGGGTTGTCAGAAACTCGGTTTCTCAGGGCGCGTGCTTGGTTCAGTTCGCTGACCAAGCCGTCCCGGAGCTCGTGTTTCAGTGGTCTTTTGTGCAAGCCCTCGCGCTGGAAGTCAGCCGCCGAGTGGTCGCGAGGCCCTGACGTACCTCCCTGTCCTAGAGGAGAGCACCTGAGGACCCCTCGTTGTGCCTGCCTGCCTCGGGGCCCCCTGCTGCTTTAGATGCCACCGTCGGAGGGTTTGTCTGCGAAAATGGCCGTGTCAGTGCTGGCTGCTGCGGCGACGCAGACATCTTCTTTAGGTATTTTCACACTCTTCAATTTGAGCCACGAGCGGCTTCCTCTCCCCTCTGCTCCTCCTTCTCCTCCTCCTCCTTACCCCCCTTATCCACCACCACCACCGCCGCCACCACCATCACCTCTTGCTTCTGCTGCTGCTGTTGTTCCGACCCCCGCGCCTGCCGCCCGCAGACGAACAACCTACTCAACATTCTTGACTCCGCTAGGCACGTCGTGCAACACCGATTCCAACAAATCGAGTCTTTCATCGTCACCGCGGCAATATCCCACCGACCTGACGCAACATATTCTCGAGGAAGGCGACGAAACGGACAGCGAGGCGGTCAATGAGCCCGTCACTCCCGTGAGCGGGCGCCAGTCGCAAGATTTTCAGACTCTTTCCAATCCGGACGGCCATTTGGACGCGGCGCACGAGCATCTTGCGACCGACCACAGTGCCGCCGCGGCTTTTGCGGCCCCGCCAACAGGCGCAGCGCCTGGCACCAAGCCGCCACTGGTGATTCAAACCTCGGCGACACCCCCATCTAGTGCGCCGAAGAGCCCTCAGCAGACGCCGCAAACAGCGCCCCCGGGCACGCCTCGACCTTCGACGCCATCAGTGGCCGAGCAGGAGCCCACGCCTGCGCCGCCCTCGAGACGTTCAACTTTCGGCTCGACGTCGAATTTTAGGCGCACCATGTCCAGCTTTTTGCGGCGTGTTGGTTCTGATAAGGCCGCCATGGGCGCAGAGGTCGGGGATGGCGCCACCGCATCGGCATTGAACCTGTCCGAGGCCTCGCATCGCAAGATGCCGACGCGTCGGTGGTCCATGAACCGGAGTTCGGCTACTACCCGCTCCAACACCCCGCCGTCGCCCAGCTCACCGCTCGAGATGGCCATCAAGACTAAGGAAGATGCGTCAAAACCGACGGTGCCGGGCTCGGATGCCTTCTTCAAGAAGAAGAACCGTACCTCAACCGGCTTCACATTACGGTCCCGGCCCGCCGTCAAGGATGGCGCGTCGAGGGAAGGGCTGCAGCTCAGACGGCGCGCGAGCAGCTTTGATTACTCCAAGCAGGAACAGCATGTGGCCGGGGATGCCGACAAAACCG
Organism: Chaetomiaceae sp. R4402; assembly: GCA_023628555.1. Lineage (NCBI taxonomy): Eukaryota > Fungi > Ascomycota > Sordariomycetes > Sordariales > Chaetomiaceae > Chaetomiaceae sp. R4402. The sequence goes on from JAMAKO010000008.1 coordinate 1,415,695, forward strand.
TCCGCATGGAGAGGGCGCTGTGGGGGCTTCCTGCGGAAACGGGCACCGGTGTGAAGGCCCGCCGCATGAGTCTGAGCTTGCCGGACGACTTTACCGTGGACGTGGCCGAGTTATCGTCGGAGTTCGAGTACCAACACAAGCTGCTCGGGCGCCACGGCAAGCATTTGGGCAAGGGTGCGACCTCCAAGGTTACCCTGATGGTCAGCAAAAACGGAGGCGACTTGTACGCCGTCAAGGAGTTTCGCGGCAAGTCCTCGAGCGAGACACGGGAGGAGTACGAGAAGAAGATCAAATCCGAGTACACGCTCGCGAAGAGCCTGCACCACCCCAACATCGTCGACACAATACGTCTTTGCATCGACCACGGCCGCTGGAACCACGTGATGGAGTACTGCGAGGACGGCGACCTGTTCACGCTGGTGAACAAGAAGTACCTCAAGACCGAGGACAGGGAGAAGGATCGCTTGTGTCTCTTCAAGCAGCTGGTCACGGGCATCCACTACCTGCACTCGAACGGCATCGCCCACCGCGACATCAAGCTCGAGAACCTCCTCATCACGAAAGAATGCCGGCTTAAAATCACCGACTTTGGCGTGTCGGAGGTCTTCTCGGGCATCCACCCGGGGATCCGGGAGGCTGGCGGCCAGTGCGGCAAGAACATGGGCGAGGTGCGGCGCTGCGCGCCCGGCATCTGCGGCAGCATGCCGTACATCTCGCCGGAGGTGCTCAAGAAGCAGGGCGACTACGACCCGCGGGGGCTCGACGTGTGGAGCTCCGCCATCGTCATGGTGAACCTCATCTTTGGCGGGCCGCTGTGGCACAAGGCCGAGGTGGCGGAGAACGCGTCGCCGCGGGATACGTACGCCAGCCTGGTGCGCGGGTGGAACAAGTGGCAGGGCAACCACACGGACGACTCGGACACGTCCATCACCGAGATGGACTACCCGCACGTGTTTGTGTTCGACAATTTCGTCAAGCCGCCGGCGTTGCGCCGCGTGCTCCTCCAGATGCTCAACCCGGACCCGGAGAAGCGCATCTCCATCGCCGGCGTGGTCAACAACCGGTGGGTCAAGAACATTGAGTGCTGCCAGACGGACAGCTTCGACGAGCCCAACGGCGCCAACATGATCGACGCCACCAAGAAGCTGTGCCAGCAGCGCGTGAGCGGCAAGAAGATTTACTGCCACAACCATCTGCCGCCGAAGGATCTCTTCCACGGCAGCCATTCCCTGGGCAAGATGCCGGGCAGCGCCGGCTACTGAGTCCTCGGCAGATCGCCTTTTCTTCCTTTTTTTTTTTTTTTTTTTGGCTCAGACCCCTTTCATAACAGCGGGGGCTTTTTCGTTCAATGGGGCGACATTTCAGGGGGCGGGTCAGACTTGCGAAACATAACATGGCGTTTTGGGTGGTCGGTCATGGTGCATTAAGCCTGGGGGAAGGCACACGGGCCAGATAGATTTGTTGACAGCGGCCTCATCATGTCGAGTGTTTTGTCATGTCCTCTTTTTCAGTTACTTTCTTGCTCTACTGCAGTATGTCGTTTCACCCCAAGCTGCATGCACAGCTTGGTGTGGCGGCTTGATTCCTTCTCTCAGAGCAAACGTCGTGAGCAGGGGCAGTCGACTACAATGTCTGTTAAACGTGTTTTGAAGCTGTTGTTGTACAAACGGACAGTGTCTCGTCGGTTGATCATGTACACCTTTCGGCCTCAGGCTACGAATGCAAAGAGGAAGTACTGCAAAGGCTCTGAGGAATACCGGTGCGTAGCGTCATCGCACTTGGTCTCCTGCTGCTTCTCAGGGTTTCCTGAAAGGCTATCTGTCGTCTAGGACACAATAAGAGACCGAGAATCCGGGATTTTCTTCAACGTTTGCGCGGATATCTGCCGGGGTATCCTCTGTGTGGATTGCCTTGGATGCCACTGGATGTGTCGTTGAATCGGGGTTGAAACGCTCACAAGACCCCGTTCGTTGACCGTCGGTCACCAGTGGGATGGTTCTCAAGGATCATTGGGCCGCTTGCGCCGATGCCAGGAGCCGGGAACATCCATCAACTGCATCACTCACTTTACCCCCTCCCTCCCCTCCCTTTCCTCAGCGCGTTCATGTGCCGAATTGCGGCCCGAGTCAGCGTCAAATCAGGATTGTCGGGACTGAGAAACGGCTTGGCCGACGCTGCCATCCCTACCTGCACTGCCTGACCGCTGTTCACTGTGCCCACGGGACTTGGTTCAGCGGGGAAAAGCTGTCATCAACCGTGGCGTCACTTAAAAACTCGAACGTTGCCCGAGATTTCCCCGATGGAGACCGAGACCTTCTTTTTGATTATCGACAAGTGTTGATAATTAAGAATAGCGTTACAGTACACGACAGATGATCGCCAACAGCAACCCCTCATCCATACCAGGGTTCTCCGCGCTTACGACCTTCGCACCCGCCCACAACCCCCCGCGTTTTTGCTCAGCGCTCCGCAACTGCGCGAACACCAGACCTGGGGCATGGCGCCGATGGCCAAGTGAGTGGCCGCCGTCGTCTCCCTCGCGCCGTACGCTAGGCCGCTTCTCGCTTCGTCTTCTCGCCAATTTTCTGCCATGGCCGTCATGTTCTCCTATCTCCGCGGGCAAATGTCGGCGGGTTTGCGCCGGCCGGCCAAGGGCTTGGCTGCTTGGTTGGTTTTGATCGCGCTGGTGCTGATGGGGCTTGGCTGAGCCGACTTGTTGGTGTCTTAGGTGATATTAACTTATTAACCGCCTGGAGGTAGCCTGACTCGTCCAGTACTAAGGATGCTGACTGTTTCGCTCTCGGTCGAATGAGAAAGGTATGGTTCGCGGCAGTTCACGCAGTGAGGTGAGGGTATCCCTCTTTTGGTTGTCACAACCGGCTTCCTCCTTTCGGACAATCCTGCTCCATGGAGCTGGCCCGGCACGTGGAGGGGATGGGGCGGGTGTGATATACTCGGTGATTATTACAGTAAGCAGCTGTGTCTTTGCTCGCTCGCCTGTTGCGCGCTTGACTTGTACTGTGTACAAGACTTTGACATCCAGGTGAGCGGCTTCGGTGATTAACATGTCACGCCCACTATCTTGAATACTCATCCATGCATTCAACTGGCAGCTCTTGTAACTTCACCTGGGTATACACACTTGCAGCACTGTACTGTATACCACATGGCCACCATCTACCAGTACACATGCTCCAGACAGTCGATCCTCCTCCCGGTCTCGGCTAAAAGCATCGCTCGATCGGGTGGACTGTGCAGCTGACGACGGCAGCTGGATACCACACCTCTGTGCTTTACGTGGGGGTCAGAAAGACGCTGCTTCGCCACGAGTCCCTCGATCGGGACTGTCATGGAGTCTCGAGGCAAAGGCCGTCTACGCAGTACTATTACGGATTACATAGAGTGGTATGTGAATGAAGTATTCGCTACCGCCACCCCAACCGTGAAGTCGCGTCAGACACGCAAACACAACGACATTTTGACAAGTGGTTGACTTCGATCTCTGGCAACATGTGGCTTACTTGCCCTGCCACCCAACATCACATCCAGGCGCGCCAGGCACGCCAGGCACAAGCTCGTCAACCACGTTGTCTTGGCCTGCATGAAGGCGAGTCCAACCACGGCTCTGCCTCAAGTCATCGACTTGCCTCTTTCCTGATAGATGACTCCCAATAGCGTAAGGCCTCACTCAGGCTTTGCCAGCCTCGCCGTCTTAACGGCCAATCCCCATCTCCCACGATGCACGATCCAGCCACCCCTATCTCAAACTGTTCAGCTCGCCCCAGAACGTGCGCGGACGTGCATGCTCGTGGCGACGACGACATGGTCGCTGTCAACGGACATGCCGGGCTAGTGTAGTGGACTTTGTGCTGTGTTCATGGCACGACGCCACTAGATCGATTCTCTGACCCAGGAGGGTGGTGTTAACAATCTCCTGATTGGACTCTCGTCGCAGGACGAGCATTCTAGAACAGACCATCGCCCACGCCGTGAAGTATCTGAGAGTACAGTAGGTCTTTGGGACTTGACTTGCGTTGAGAAAAGCAAGAAGTGATTGCGTCTACTCGGCAGGCGCAGACGATACCGGCTGAGAATCAGTTGAGACAGGAGCAGCCGATGTTGTACAGAGCAGAGATACAAAGATATAGATGTCTTCGGGGTTGGTTTGGCCGTTGCCAGCCTGTCCCTACATGGCAATATCCCTTTGCCGCTCTCCAGTGTGGTACACGCAATATTTTTGAAGCACAAGGGATTCGGCCTGGACATGGAACATCAGCTTTTGTCCATGGCACAATAGGTGGATGGACGGGCAAGCCATTTTCCTCCGTGTGACCGTAGAGCGCTCGGAGCGATCACCGAGTCGCATTCGACACCCAAGGTCAACCAGTATCTCGGTTGAATGCTTGCTCTCCCTCCTAAATAGGCTGACATGGGGCCTCGCATCGTCATGGAGGAAACGACCAGTACACAACGGGCGGGATCATAGCCGTTATGATGCTGATGATTAACCCACGCTTCTCACCACGACACATGCACGAGATGGTGGGCCAGAAACAAGCAAACAGCTATGAACTCGGCTTCGGCCTGGTGAATCCGGCCGTCGTTCATCAGGGATCACCACCACCCTTAGTTGAACAATCCGGAGCGATGTACAACACGAGTGGAGAGAGATGGACGGCAGCATGTGAATGAAAGGATCAGGAGGTAAAGGAAGCCACACCATGTTATCACAGTAAACATGGTACATAACGTTCCGGGAGCCAACACGGTGCCCACTTAGCAAGACCCAGAAGGTATCATTGTGAGCCTCCAAGGCCCAACAGACAATGGCTCGTGGTTCATCTCTTTCGTGTTTTTTTTTGTTGGTCTTCCTCTTTCTCTTCCACTGTGTCGTGTTGGTGCTAGCCAACTCCGGCAGTGCTCCTCAGTCCTGCTGCTCAAGACCAAAAACTTGCATGAATCTACCGACCGAAGGGGGAATAAGGGGTGGGTGACCAAACATCAAGGGGAGGGGGGCAAAAACATGGGATGGTAAGCACCCGTTTCCTAGGGCAAAAATGACGATTAAGGAGTTCCGCAGGCCCTGCTCCATTCTCCTGGCCCAAGCCTGTTCTCCTGAGACTCCCTCTGCTCGATGTCGCCTTCAACTCAATGGGACCCATGCTTCCCATCTAGTGGATCCGTCTCTTGCATTCCAACAACTGTATCGGGGGTGCCGAGGCTGTCTGCTAATCCTGAGACATAAGGAGCCCGGCAGAGTGGTGATGGCTAGGCCAAATTCGGCGATGATGTCCGGAGCAGCATTGGTCGGGAAACGTGTTGGAACTGGGCGAATGTCGGGCGCAGAAAGGGTCATAGTCCGTTCTCCGGAACGCCGGCAGCGGGATGCTACGGCGCCATTGCTATCAGGCCACCTACAGCATCCTAGCTTGCGCCGTTTGCAGTCGCACCGCGTGCGCGGGCTATGGGGAACGGACTCTGCAGGCCCATCTGCTCCTGCGTATCCGCCCGGCGGCACACCTCGAGCAGAGCTGTCTGATCGTCGGCGGAGAGGTGGGTTAGAAGAGTCGCGCAGAACTGGGGTTGCTCGTCTTGTAGCCCTGCAAATCACTACATTAGCATGTACTCCTCCAACTCGACGAGATGCGTCCGCAGCACTTACTCTTGAATGAGTCCCGGAAAGCGAGGTAGGGGTCGATCCTGTCAAGTGGCGACTCCAGCAACACGCTGTCCTCACCGAGCTCATCTTCTGAATCATCAATGTCTGCCGCCTTGAGCTTCTGAGCCTGGTTGCGGTGCGCGTTAGCAAGCTTCTGGAGCTGGGCTATTGGTGAGTGTCGATCGGGCCGAACGAGAATCGGGCATTCAATGCATGTCCCTTGACGCGCTTACCTCCTCGTTTAGGAACTCCAGGTAGGCCGTGCTCTCGTCCTTGGCCTCATTGGTCGGCTCCTCTTCGTTCTCGGCACCGTTCCAGTTCGCTTCTTCATCATTCCACTCATCATCGCTCTCATCGTACCCATACGTGCCGCTGTCAAACTGGAAGTCGTCCTTGAGGGCCTCTTCGCGGTCTTCAGAATCATGTCAGCAGAAACCTTGAGGGGGTTCGAACCCAGGCATGTACATACTCTGCATCGCGTCGGGAAGGGTGTCGAAAAGAATTTTGATGCCCTGTCAGATTGTCAGTTAAGATCTTCGCCGCCGGTTCGAGAAAGAAAAAAGGGTTCCAACCTGGAGAAGCCTTGGCCAACCAACCATGACGCTGGGCGGCACCTGGTCAGGCTTAATGTCGAGCAGCGCAATGATGGCCAGAATGCACAACTGCTTGTCGTGAACTCGTGTAAAGGAGGCCATGCTGCCGAACCAAAGGCTGAAGAACTTGTTTGTCCAGCCCTGAGCCTCGAGAATCTGAAGTGAGAGGATGGGATCATAGTAGATGGCGTTGATCACCATCTCCATCAGGTGAACCTTGTACGACTTCAACTTCACTTCCTGGCTGACCAGCACGCCCATCGCCATGTTGACAAAGCCGTGGACACAGTTGTTGATGTGGCCACGGAGGCTGAGCATCATGGCTTCAGCCAATTTGCAGGCGCAAATCCGGTCGACGCCACCGACTTTGCCGTCCGTGAACATATCCGACACCATCGAGAAGAGTGCTTCCGCATACTTAGGGTTCTCGATGAGCTGCGGGGCGCCATACTGTACGAAGTTGTCCAGAGCTGGCAGCATATCCTCGAGATACAGCTCGGCGCCAGACTTGAAGGTTGCATGCACAAGCTCAAAAGCCTGCCACATAGTGGGTGAGATGCGCTTGGCGGCGAACGTGCAGCTGTCAATGATCTCAAACACCTCGTTGTACAAGTCTGAAAAAACTCGTTAGCGGGTACAGTGAGGAGTGATATCGAAAGCGCGCGACTCCGAGCTGAATCACTTACCGTAAAGCTTGTTCTCCAGGGTAATCTGGATCACAGGCATCAGAACACTCTCGATATGGAGAAGGATGTCCGGCGTGCTCTCCAACGTGAGAATCAGGGTGCCAATGGTCTGGAGGACACCGAGCGCCGTAATGCTCTTGTCGTCGAGGAAGTCGCCGTACTCGTTGTCCATGTCATCCCGCTTGTCGCTGTTCTCCAACAGCTCCCTCACAATACGCAGGTACGTATCCCGCAGCTGTTCGCTCAGCGCCACAGCGAAAGGCGTGAGCTCGGCAGCGAAGACCTCGACGAAGTCCTCCATCACGTTGGCGAGGGCGTCGATATCGGCCTCGTTGGCCAGCTTCAAGAGCTGCTGCATAATGGTCGGGATGCTCGACTGCATGCTCGTCCGGATGATGTCATGCCTGATCAGGGGCTGCAGCGCCAGGGCTGCGGTGACGCGGACGGGCAGTTTGGGATCGGCCATGCGGTCAAGAATATGCCTGTAAATGGCGAGGAGGTTGTTTTGGTCCTTGAAGTCCAGCTGCTCGAACTTCTCGACGGTGTCGCACGCACGCGCGCGAAGGAAACCCTGCTCGCTGGTGAAATCTGGGAAAACGTAGCGGACGATGAAGTATTCCACCTGGGAGGCGATCGGCGACTTCTTGCCGAGGATGACAGGCGCCAGAGTCCCAATCATGCGCAGCGCACCCTCCTTCGCAATGTGGTTCTTGCTCCCTTCGGGGGCCTGTTCGTACTGGTTGACCACCTCGTTGATGAAGGTAAGAAGCTCAAAGGTTTGTTTGCGGCGCGCCTTGGTCAACGTGACCAGGAAGTTCGTGGCCGACACATCTGGCGCGGAAACCTCCTCAAAGAAGTTCAACTTCCGGTGGAGATACTCCTCGGGCTCGTCCTCAAACTTCTCAATATCCTCCTCGGTAAGGCAGAGCACCGGGAAGATGAAATGCGTGACCAGGTTGGTCAAGTGAGGCTTGAGATGCGCCCACATGTCCTTGGGGCGGATGCATTCATCCAGGAACACGATGGTGTAGGAGAGGCACGGCCGGCTGAGCCAGATGGTCTTCGACACCCACTTCTCGATCTCCTGCAGGTAGTGCTTGAGAATCTCAGGGGCCACTTGGGCCGAGAATTCCTTGATGAACCGCGTTGGCGGTTCAACGGACCGGTCTAGAACTGCTTGCATGTTGCCGTGCCTTACGATATGAGTTAGCGCTCATTCGGCTCGGGGTATCTCTGGAACCAAGAGAAGCGATTGCCACCCTTACCTGATGTACAGACGGTTCAGGTTGAAGTAAGCCCACTTCTTCGCTTTCCACCAGTGATGACGCTCCCTTTCCACGGGTTCGCCTTGCATGGCAGAGGCTGGGGCGGGCTTCGACACGGTCTGGAGGAAGACTGTGCACCAGCCAAGGTTGACCGCGCTTTGACGGAGGAACTCGCAGAGCTCGAGCTAAGCATCGCGTTAGCCTGCCTGCTCCCAGCGAGCTTCCTGCGACACCCAAGGAAGACCTACCCATGTCGCGTGTTTGTAGCACTTGAGGGCAATATGCAACATCTCGCCCGCCTCGTCGCTCTCCTGGTTCACCAGCTCGTTGCATATTACCAGCAACCTGGGGAAGGTGGCCTCGATGATCTTGTCAAAGTGAGAGCGGCTGTCGCTGTCACTGGCCTTGAAGCGGTAGGCTCGGCAGACGGCCAAGAGGCATTGTAACCCGGCCAAAACTGAGCGGGGATCGTTGGTGTTGAGAAGCTGGAGGGCGTAGTCCATGAACGTCGGCCACCTCTCAGGGAAGTCGAAGTGCAGAATACGCTGCAAGATCGGCACGAGCTGATGCCGCACCAGGTTCTGCGAGCCCGCCAAAATGGGCAACAGCCGTTCTCTGAAGCGCGCCTTCTCATCGTCGGGTATCAAGGTGTCGTTTGGGTAGTAATCGGAGCGCTCCCATGCACGGTTGACGCGGTTCTTGAGGTAAATAACAGCTGTGCGGGCAGTTAGCATCAGCGCCAGGTGAGGCTGTAGTTATCAGAGCGCGGCATGAATTGGGGGCCACAGTTCACGCTGGCAACCTCGCCTGGAGAATGCTGATTGTTGAGAAGGGTGCGTAAGAAGCGGGGACGTACTCGGGAGCTGAAGGTTGGCAGTCTGCTCGGACTGGACGAGGTCCAGCAGAACATCTGTGAAGCCAGGCTGGCCCTCGGCCTGCAGCAAACAAAGGTCAGCAATGAGACGTCGAGGTCTTGCCTCTCAAGTAGATAGCCTTGCGTGGCTAAAGTGCAGGGCGTCCGAGAGGGAGATGCGCCTCGACGGCGCGCACATAAAGGACAACAACAACAACAACAACAACACAGCGTGTGGCCACCCGCGCCGGCACCGGCACCCGAAGGCACCCACACGCTCGCGCATACAACACGCCCACACAGCCACACAAACACGCACCTGCTTCAGCTGAAGCTCAGCCCGCCGGCGGACGTCAGCATCGGCGTCGAGCGTCGCGGCGATGCAATCTCGAATGGCGGCGGCATCCATCGTGGGCAGAGCGGGCGGGCCAACTATCGCATCCACGGCGCTTCGCAGGTCGGACGGGTTTGCGGTGCACGAAATGGCCGGGAAGCCAAAAGGGTGTGGTGGTTGACGAGGGGTCTGTCTGGGTCCAGAAAAAATTTGGGCCAAAATCTGGTTGTAAAGCAGCGAGGTTGGCAAGGGTCCCCGAATGGAATGGCGGGGCAGAAGGAGCACAGCGCAGTAACGGGCTACACTTGGAAGCGGGAGTGGGCTGGTTGGGTTTGGCGCAGTGTGACCCCCAGCCAGGCCCTCCACTGTCGCTCCTGCTGTCAGAGCAGACAGCCGCTTGTTAGTTGAGCCCTGCCGCGGCAACCTGAGGGATCAGGGCACCCGTGTGAGCTTGGAAGCCCACCTCGCCCGGGCGGGTGCGCAAAAGTCGGTCGTCCGCTGTTTGGTGAGAGCTGCTTGCAATTCAGCGTCAGGGAAACCCTACACGGTGGGCTACGGTACTGCGTACCTATCTAGCATCCGCTCGAAGAACTGGAACGACACGACGAAGGAGTGGCCGACCTGTGGGTCGCTCCCAGATGGATGGGTTTTATTCATCCAGACGGCCTGCCCATGTGGAGGACGAGCCTCCCTTGCAGCTATGGGAGTGCCCCTGGTACTAGGTATGGTACTCGACGTTCAGGTATCCGTGCTCCGTCCACGCCGGTTCACACGAACACAGTTTTATCGTGCCCTGGAACCTGCAAGTTATACACTTCATACTACAGGCCGGCAGGAGAATCCGCGAGCTGTGGGCCACACTCTTTCAATCTACATCTGTATCTCCGTACCGACTTAGGTCATGGAGATCGCGCGCTTGTGGGTGTAGCCGTTGTGCTAAGACGCCCAATAATCCAGCTCTCGCACCCTCGTTCTGCACCAACTGTCTTGTTGTTTTCCTGGTGCACGGCCCTTGGTGCCGAGCGGCTCTGGGAGCTTCCCTCAAGATCAACAAGTCGCTGTGTCGATGCATGAGATTTTTGGCGCAAGTCTGTCTAGGGCAGAATGCTCCGGACTTGGCTCTCGCCCACCTCACTTCATCCAGGCGGGATTCGCCTGGTGAGCCTGAGCCTTCACCGCCTTTGTGGCATGTGGACGCGGGGAAGTTTGTCCAGGAACCCCTCCCCCTCCCCAACTCCCAACCCAACATCCACACTTGAAACCTGCCCCACCACGCGCAACCTAGTGTGCCAGGGTGCATCATCAATTACACATTAGAGCTGCTGTTAGACAGTACCGTTACTCTGGTTGGTGTGTCGTGAGCCTGCTGCGAGACGCACGTGATTCTCTGTGCGTTGATCACACGGCAAAAGCCTCTAGCTGGTAGGTATCCAGATATAATATGATGTTCCCGGTCGATTATGCATGGTGCTGATGAGGTCGGACTACCGAGGTAGGACTTATTGTACTCCGTACAAAACCCTTGTAGGAATTGTCACCAACATGACAGCACCCACCCCACCGCCTGGTCCGCGTCGATGGCGGCATTATTCGTACGATAAGTTACACGTTCAATTTCGATCCCGACACACTTAGCAGCCAGCTAGGCGTTTCTGCCTGGAATCACCACCGCGAGACCTTGTCAGCGTTTGACAGTATGAAGCCTCGCCAGTCACCCGGCAACACTCTCTGCAAGGGAGACGGATAGATAATAAGAAACTATTGGCTCAAGATGAAAGATGAAATCCCGAAACTATCCAGACATGCATGGTCGCAAAGGACCGTAAAACCCGCTCAAATCATTCCGCCAAAAAAAAAAAGAAACCAGAGAAAAGGAAAACAGATCAAAAACCAAAAGGACCAGAATGTCGCCCAGGATCCTCTTCGCCTGCAAATCTCATATCCCAAGAGTCGAGACCCTCCATGCCATTACACTTCTAGCAGAAGTAGTAGGCGGACAAAACCCACGCAGAGGATCCCAGAGGCCCATTTCCCTTTATCATTACCGCGCTGCCCAACCGAAACCAACCACCCATCACCACCGTACTCAAACAAAATAAGAACAAAACAAAAACCGCAGAATAACTATAAATGCCACCCAAGCCAGGTAAGATACGCGAGCAACCATAACCAGCGGCAAGCCACGCCAGAGAAACAGTCCGTCCCAGACAGACACGGGAGAGCTGCAGTCAAGACGTCAATAATTAGCAACCTCGTTTCCAAGACCTCATGAAGCGAGCATGCCAAAAACCATCTTTGTACTTTCCGGGAGGGATGGGACGAGCCAGCCAGAGGCGAGATGGGTGGGCAGGTGACCAAGAGGGAAAACGCAACTAACAGCTGACAAATGCCCATGGTGCAACGACCCTCCGGCGAGTCAGCCCACGGCTGGCAAGAATCCATGGCAGATAGGGAGCCCCTTCGCGAACGGCGACACGTGCAGGCCTCACACTCCAGGAAGTCCACGGCATCTGGATTGGGAAGTTCGTCCATGATCCTCGGCTTGTGTCGTGGTTTGGTGGATAACGCGTAGTCCTCAGTAAGGCATATGTGAAGGGGATGAGCGCATCGCCTGCAGAATGTGTAAATCCTGACCATGTTATGCTCTCCGCACATTGAACATCTTGCCGGCCCATAAAACGAGGAGTTGCATCAGATTGACCAGCCGGGCCGACAGGCGGCTCTGGATCCGCCGAAGCACCTTTTCAGCACAGCTTAACCGGCCTGTTGAGCGGATCACGAGCCAACGTGAAACGCGGTGTAGCGAGGAGATGGAGGCTCTCCAGTCGTTGAAAAAGGTGAACGCGCCCACCAAGCACCTTACCATCGGTTGTAGTTGCTCATGCGCACAGATGTCAGGCTCTGTCGGCTGTGGCCAGGGGAGCAGAGAAACCGGGTCAACTCAAGCCGGGTGGCTGTGTCATTGCGGACCCTCAGTCGAGAGCGGAAAAGCGAAACCGTGTTGGAGACAGTGCTGACCATACAAGCAGGTGGCCGCATTTCCCATCCGGTAGGCCTGTTCCAGAGCCTTGAGGAATCATAGTTCACGGGTTGCAGTCCGGGCGGAAGCCGGTGGTAAAGGAGTGAATCCACGTGAATGAGCCAAGCAGCAGCGGGTATGTCCAACGGTCAAAGTCCCCGGTTGGCAGTATGCCGGGTTTGAGCTTCCCTTGTGACCAGCCAGCGCCTGCTTCTGTCAGTCGACCTCGACTCATTTTCGGCACCCGAAAAACCGGCGATTGAGAGAGTTGTAGCGCATTGATCCGAGGATTTGAAGGTTGGATATATGTACACAATCTCGAGCTGGATGTTCACTCACCGCTGCTGTCCGGCCGGCGCTTAGGTTTGCTGGATGTCCATAGAGATCGGCGGCGGATATCCAGGTTGTGTGAGTGACCGACCGTGCCTCAATCGAATATGGTCGCAGGCGGTCCAGATACAGCGCATGGGCCAAGAGGAAGTCCTGGCAGCGCGTCCAGACAGCAAGGAGAGGAGTCATCCAGAGAGAGGAGTCGTGCATCAAAAAAAGCATGAATCGACGTGTTCGCTCCATTCCCAGTGCAACAAATGCCAAGCCGTATGGTATTATGCGCAACTTGTGGACCCCGCTCAGCAAGGAAAAAAAGAGAGAAAACACCAGAGATCTGATTCCATATGTTGTTGGCGTCCATTCCTGGGATCGCCGATCCAAGGGACTCCCGGCAGGAAGTGCGATTGTCCAGTTGGAAAACAGAAGTTGGCCAGTTTGGAGGTCCAGCATGGACAGCATGGCCCGGCAGCGCCAGGAGCGGTGATCGAAAACCGTGGGTTCATCATCTGAGAATCTAGAGGTGCAACTTGCAGCTCTGAGAGGGCGGCGTCCGCCACCAGTCCTGGTGAAGACAAACATAGACGATGTCATTCAGGGTTGCAAGGAGCGGCGCCTGAGAATTCAAGAGCACCAGCAAAGGATGCAGAAACAATTAGTGACCAGCATCCAGGGGCAGGATGTTGGGCATGGCGACCATCGAAGACTCCCATGAGGTCTCACACATCTCGTTGGCGGTATCCAGGGCCATTCCGATTGCAAAACAAGTCCGGAGACCGCGGGTACATCAGCGGTGGCGATGGCGATTGCGGTCTGCGTGCCTGTCATCGCGCTCCTGTTCCGAGCGACGCGCTCTGTGATCCCTGTGGGTCGGTTCCCGCTCCCGTTCTCTCGGTTCCGAGTCACGATCACGACGGGCGGCCGGCGCCCCATTGTTTGCCATCTGGGCCGGGGCACCACCGGTGGGAGTAGTGGCGGCCTGCAGCGCAGGGTTCTTCTGGACGTCATCATACTGCGCTTCTGCCGGGACTGGGTAACCTGGCCGCTGTGCTGGTGGACCTGCAGGAGAACCTAAATCGTCAGACGACGCCTGGGGAAGGTTGGTTGTTGCTGTAGCAAAGGGAGGATTGGCTGTTGCTGTAGCATACGCACCGCGGCCGTAGTGAGGATCTTGAGGGAACGCCTGGCCAGCAGGGTTGCCGGTCGGCGGCGCGTAGCCGTACCCGTCGGGATCCGTCCCGTACACAGAGGCACCTGTTGTGGTAGCAGGGAACGTCCTCGAGGGAGCGACTGATGTATGAGGCATGGGTGGCGGCATCCTGGCTGGTCCTGCCGTGGCATACCCTTGTGCGGTTTGGAAGTTTGATCCGTGGACAAAGGCAGTATCCTGGCCGTACGATCCGGGAACGGGGGGTGGCGGGATCGCAGCATACCTGTCACCGGGGTTCTGAGGCTGCGGAGAGTATTGAGTTGGGGGAGGGTTCGGAGGATACGCGTAGGCCGGTTGGGCTGGATACTGGGACGTGGTCGCGTGAACCTGTGGGGGGTAAGCGGCAGCCGCATAGTTCGCGGCGGGAACTCCTGGGTATGGCTGTCCTGCATAACCTGGATTCCCGGCAGCGCCTGGAGGCGGGGCATAGTCAATGTCCATAGCAGATCCATATGTGGCCTGGAATTCCTGTTCCAGCCGTTGGCTGTTCTTCCAGGCGCTGTAGTCAGACTGGCCACGGGCCTGCTCCCGAGAGCCTGCGGGCGAGTTAGAGCTTCGTCTCAGAAACATGCCATTCGGCTGGCTCGAAAGCGTTGTACCTCCAGCGCCGCCTGAAGACCTGGACGCGGCCCGCCTCTCTTGCTCCCACCGAGCCGAGTCGGCCTTAAGATCCTGAATCATGGCCTGCGCCAGTTAGCAAGCGAGCGCCCCCACTCACCATCATACCCACGGTCGGAAAACTCACCGATGTCAGATTCCGGTATGCGGTGATGAAGTAGCCTTGCGTGACACGGCCGTCCGGTGACTGGGAAGAGAGCCTTTTGTGAGATCAAGGGGTTACGACGCAACGTTACGGAGCTGATGGGCCAACCCGTACCTCGTACGTGCCAGGCCGCACCAGCGCATCGTTCCCGAGGTATCTGCAAATATCTGATGTGATGACTTCTCGGTCGATTCCATCGCGAGGGACGAAGTACTCGTTTTGGCGCGGTGCGGCCGGTGGCATCGCCTGCGTCTGGCTTGTTCTGTTGCTTGGTCTCCCCGCCATCTTTCGTTCGGGTTCGAGGACGCACAGGCCCGCGCAATCCGCAACTGCACAAGGAAACCGTGTAAAACGTAGGGGATGGGGATTAGAAGAGGTGCACAATCCGGAGCGACGATGGCAAAGTCTAAAAATCCAGCGGAGCGTCGGAGGGAACCTGGCGACGCGGCGTAGCAGGAAGGCAACGAGCAAAATACGGAGGGACCAGAACAAGACGGAGGGGAGAGGCGGAGGGGAGGAGAAGGCGGGCGGTGCTGGGAAGAAATGGACGACTGGCGCGCTGGGGGTTGGGCTGGCAAAAGGTGGGTCCTCGCTGCCTGGCAGCATGACTGGCGACTGGTGACTGGCGGCCTGCGGCGGCAGTGGGCCCGGGCCGCCAGCAGCGCCTGTTGCGGGCGTCCCTGCTCGGTTCCAGGTTGGGCAGACGGGCACCAAACTTTGTTGAGCGACAGCCTACACGTGTATCCCGTTCGCTGCAGCGTTACGGCACTTCCATGCACCCACCAGTGGCGACCGATGGGACGGCGAAGCATGAACCTGCAGTGCAGCGCTGCCCCAGCGAGCCCAGCAAAAAATCCAGCGACGTGTGCGATTGTCAATGGAATGGGCCCTGCCTGAAGAACTAACGAGGCCCCGCCTCGTGCTTGGCTCGCCATCGGCGGCCAGGTGTGGATCGCTTGCCATAGCAGGAGACGCTGCGAGGCGCGTTGCCAGCTGGTAACGGCGGGAACGGCACCGTTACGAGCGAATGATGGAACTTGAGGGCGGCTGAGGACACACGAAGGCAGTGGAAACGCTGCTCCGGCCAAGGCGACGGACACGAGCGAACATGTCAGACGATGCTGGGTCGCTGGTCAACCCAATCAAGGGAGGATTCGGTGCAGGAAGTGTTGCCTCTCAGCGTTGCTCCTGCAACTCCAAGTGGCCTGCTTGGAGAATCCACATGGTCAGTTACTGCGTTTGTCGCGCCCCCGTGAGCCCGTATCACGGTACTGCGTAAGCAGTCGGTCAAGCATGTAGCTCCGTACTTGCTTGTACATAACCTACTAGTCCAGATGGGATTACCAACACCGCATGCAGGCCGCCGACGACCGCAGGCTGCACGACCCAGCCAGTTGCGATGAGGCAACGGAGAAACGTGCAGCCCGGAGACACCCGACGACCTTTCTTGCACGGCGGTTGTCGATGATGCCAAATCGGAGGGATCCCGGCGTGGGCCTGCTTGCGTCTGCGCTGGCAAGGCTCGCCAGGGCGGGAACGGAAGTGGCTCGACTGCATTTTGGGCCTTCCCATCGGTCACCCAAACGGGTGCAACAGACACCCGCATCCGTGATTGGGCCGCACAGGGCTGGTCTGGCTCAGTTGGCAAGTCATGATAGGGCTGAGCATGGAAAAGGGGGGCACGAATGAGGGATGGCTCGACCAACCAGTGAGAGACCTGGTGCTTTCGCCTCCTGAGCTAATCCCGACACCAGCCAACCCACCCAGGCAAGTCGCTGTGACACTCGCAGCCACTTCTATCACAGTACACAGAGGGATTAGGTCAGATATTTGCTTCGTACAATCACCTAAGAGGGACACCTGTTGACGGCTTGATTCTGAGATGCGACGATCACCGGTCCAGCTTTTCAACACTGCCCCACGAGAATCAAAACGCTGTGATCAGAGCCAGCGGCGCTAGAAATACTGTAAAAGCTCTTAACAGCTTGCAGCGACCGTTGGGGCCTCGGAGAACACGAGTACTGTGTCGGTAACGTCTTCAGATTGCTGACGTGCGCCTGGTCGTCTGGTCCGTCCTACTTGCCTTGCAGCTCTCCAACGCAGCCGCTCATCGACGTGAGACGAAGATGCGATAATGCATCACTCTAGTGATGTTTGTGTCAGAAGACACTCGTCCGTCGTCCTCCCTGCAGCGTGCAGAGTGCGCAGTGCGGAGTACCAAGCATAGCCGGGCAAAATCGGTGGTCGGAATGCCAGGCGTCATAACGTTATGTTTGGCAAGGAGGTCGGGTATCAATGCATTTTTGAGGCCCAACCTGGCCGTCGCGAGCCCCTAGCGGAAGCCCAGCCAATCATTGTGCGGTAGTGTTAGGGCTTCAGTTCAAGCAATTAATTGCCCTTCGCGCTCGCGGCGCCATACCCCCAGACCCCCTATCAATGCTGATTTGGCGCCTGCGTCTGGCGCATCCCACCCCCTGATTCTTCACAAGTGCTGTCAAGATACGCGCTTTTCGATGCCATTCCGATGGCGTCGAGCGCGCTTTCCCGTCTCAGGGAACACAGCGTGCAAGGACACCAGCCTCTAGAACGCAGTTATGCCATTGGGACATGAGGAGGTTGTCGAGTGGTGGGCCCCTGGCCGTGCCTTGACGACGCATCTGGTATCGGGCCTCTGGCAACTGCGTTGTAGTCACGACAGGGGGAACAAGCGACTACAGACGCTGCCGGTTCCGGTTCCGAAACCCACTGTCGGAGCTGCTGCGCTGGTACCGGAGGGGTACGCCAACACCGCTTGCCGAGCCCAACTACGGGTGTTTACCGATGCATGATTGTCTCAACAATGCATGGGCCTTCTCAACCGAAGCTCAACTTCTTCTGGCCGCGCTCCACTTTCCGTGGCCTGCCCGGCCGCCTCGGGGCTGCAGAGCTGGACTTCCGACCGCCGGGGTGCGAGCTCGCTGCAACGGCAGATGGGTGGTCGCCGAATGTCAATGTGCCACGTTCCTGCTCCTGAAGGTCTTTGGCAAAGTGCCAGTCTTGGTGGCTTTGGAGCGCTTCCGAACTGTTCAGGCACGCTTTGCACCTCGCACAGAGGTGGCCGTCCGCCATTTCACTGGCTCGCATCGCATGTCCTTCCTCCGGCAGGGTCGGGTCGTACTCTGGTCCACGGCTACCCAACGCTTCACCGCCGCTGCCACTGTCCCTGATAACGGGGTCGTCCGAGCCCAAAGACGGAGGCGACTCCTTTCTCGTAAGAAAACGGTGGAGGCCGCCCTCATCCACACGTCGCCGCTTCCCCGCTGGCTGGGGTTGCCCCGTTGCTTCTTCGCCTGGCCTTGCTCGGGGGCCGCGACAGAGGCTCTGTGCCTCCTCACCCTTCAACAAGAAGTTGGAAATTCCCATGTTCCCCGAGATGGCGTCCTCGAAGCCACCAACGCTCAGGTTGAGATTAGAACAGAGCGAGCCGTGGCCTTCCTGCACTATTTGGCTCAGGAGGCTCTTGGCAAGCCCAAACAGTGTTTCCTCGTCCAGAGATCGACCCTGGGGGATGGGGCTCTGGCGTGAACGAGTCTGGTTGCCGTGCCGATGGTGCAGAGTGATGGTTCTAGGGCGACGTTTGTGCTCGAGTACGCCTTCCTCGACCAACCGAGCGAAGATGTCTGCGACGAAGATCCGCAGCCACCTGGTGGCCTGCTCGGCGGTGTTGATACTGGGCCTGAACGCCTTGGCTGAGAGCATCGACTTGATTTGGGTGCGCGCGTTCACTTCACTGGTGTCGACTCCCCGCAGCGTGTTGTAGACCCACGTCCCTGTCTCGTCCCCCAGCTTCAGCTTCAGCTGCTCGATGGAGACGTCCAGGATCTCCTGAACAGACTCGGTGTTGAAGGACTGGCGGACTTGGTCGCCCAACTTGCCGCCCAAATTGCGGAACTTTGTAAACTTGAAGCCCGACACGAAGTTCCGCACGGCCCGGTTCCGAATCACCGTCTGCTGATTGGGCTTCCTATGGGCGGAACCCAGCTTACTGAGCAGTTTGTTTCTGGCAATGCCCGCAGCGCAGGTGTACCGGAGCCGGTCTCTGATTGCTTGTCTGGTATGGCGCACAATCTCGGACGCCGCCTGGAGCGCCACGTCGTCCCAATCCGGGTCGTCATATTCGGCATGCTCATCGTCCAGATCCACGAGCGCGTCCGCTTGCCAGTCCAACGCGGAGACGGGTGGCATGGGGAGCTGCTCGGATAGATCTCCACCCGGGGTGGCTGTCGACAGCTCGGGAAAACGCTCGAGGAGTACGGCGTGGACATGGGCGGATAGGTCAAGGAAAACCTCGTCGATGCCAGCCTTCTCCACTTTCTGCAAGTGCGCGGGAAGCTGCTCCTTGATGACGGCCATGATCCGCCTGGACTCCAGGCGGTATGGATCTAAAGAAACCTTGTCGGTTGCAACATTCTCTGCTGCGTCCGACCGGTACGACCTTCGCCCGCTCGTCAGTCGCGCACTCCCACGGATGGCCGTCGGCCGTCGGCGCAGCACCTACCAGCTATCTTCGCCCTCCCGCCACGTCGCCACATGCGGGTGCAACAGATCCGGACACAGCTTTTTGGCTTCCGTCACATTGCACATTCGACTAATGCCAAAGGCCCGGGCGGGATAGTTGACGGCAATAAGCCCCTGCCTTTCGCAAGCCCAGAGTCAGCATGCAAGTAGTCGTAGGAATCCGAGATGAGAAGTCACACGCACCATTGCTGCACGGCAAGCGGTTTGTCCTCTGGAACCCCCAGACGGACCATCTCGGCCTGCGCGTAGAAGCAATCGAGGTCTATGTGCGCAACAACCCTGAGCGGGCAAGATGTGTTGTATGCAGCCATCTGGTTGAGGTTGCGATACGTGAACTGAGAGCGTTTCGTGGCGGCGGCACCAGCGGGAGACGAGTCCCGGAACGCATGCGTTGGCGACGACATCGAGGCAGGCGCGGTTTTAAGTACCGCGATGGCATCATGAAGATAGCGCGTGAGTGCTCTGTCGTTGAATTTGAGCACGACGCTGCTGAGGCATTGTGCAGGTGGAATGCTCACTCGCGATCGCGTGGGGCAGTGGAGGCAATGGTTGACGCGTCGGAGAAAGAACCTTTTAAGTTACCGTACATGGGCGGTGCAGGAATGGGAAAACAGGTAAGCTGTACCTTACCTATGTCACATAAGCTGTAATACCGTAATCATGTGTACTGTGATATTCCAGCCGAACCTTCGCTCACAGCACACGGGCGTGCCGGCGAAGATGAGGCGACTCCTATACAGACAGGAGATGACGCCGCTGAAATTGTATTGCTCCGCTTGAAGAGACGCGCAACTGCTGATCGCCCGGTTGGACCAGTTCGAGGCACCTGTAACGTTAAAGAACATTGCGCTTGCGGTGTCTCACAAAACGAATGGCCTGGTGGGCGCAATCAATGGGATTGTCTCGAGGGTTGAACATTACAAAATTACATAGCCAAACAATGGCAAGCGGGCGACACTCTCCTATCCTCGCCGCCAATACTAGCCGCCCTTGGGGTATCTCGTCTACCTGATATCATTAAGTCCGTGTGCCGTGCATGCTGTGCTTTCGTCGTCTTTCCGTTTCTTGCATTTCCGCGCGCTTTTCCTCGCTCGACACCTCGGGGAGCCCAAACCTCTCCCGAAGCCGCGGATACAGCGGACCCATCTCGTAAAAACTCTCATTGCTCTCGTAAGTAGCGCAAGGGGACTCGTGGACAGGCAGCAGCCAGTCGACAAGGTTATTCCCCATGACGGACTTCCAATTCCGCCAGTAGCCCAAGTCCCAGGGGTTCTCGCCCATTTCCGTCCGGACAATGGCAAAGGTGCGCGTGGCTAGCTGGTCCCGGGCCGAGGAGGTCTCCTGTGTAGCCGCTTGTGCCGACACATCTGGTGAACTCGCCGACTTTGGCAGCGGGTAGGTGACGACATTGTAGTTCTGGGTCGGCGGTGTACCTCGTGGAACGCGCATTGCAAGCTGGTGCACAACGTTCTTGGACTTCACGTAGTCCACGGTGGTCAGGTTGAGCAAGATGTATCGGCTCGCCGTAAGGGTCATAGTCAAGGTGAAGAGACCGAAGAACGCCCCGAGGGCCAAGGCGCCGATGGCCAGCCCGTCTGTGCCCCTTCCGCTGTGCAATTTTGACTTCAGGCTGATGATCGAGGCCACAATGACAATGATACAGTACATCGCCGTGTAGAACGTGAATTGAACAAAGAATTTGAACGCTGCAAGCACAAGTCAGTTGCACATCCAGAGGGCGTCCAAAGCCGTACGCTTGATGCTCACACGTTTCAGCCACAATACCACCCACCCACGGGCAGTAGTGATCCATCTTCTTCACGCATCGTTCAATCTCGCTGCAGTGGTGCGCCCTATCGGTCTTCCAGTTGCAGCAGGTGCTGCACCAACGCGGCCGCCCATCGGTCTCGCACGCGAAGACATCTTTGCTGTAGAACTCCTCGAGCCCAGGGCTGTCGGGGTTGTCGTCAGGCCGTGCTTCGTATCTGGAGCCAGCCTCGAGATCCCGCTCCCGTCGACTCCGCTGCTTCGTCTTGTCTTTGTGTTCGGTCGCTCTCGGCCCCAGAGGTGTCACTCCGGGGTTGAATTGAATGACGAGATACACGCGCAGGTAGGCCACGAGCATCAAGAGAAGTAAAATGAAATACAGAACAAGAAACGGGACTGCCGTGCCGGGGCGGCCTTGGTCGGAAAGGAAGTAATCCACTGCAAAATTCACGAGTCAATCGGTGCCAACGGCAACAGTCTGGGAGGAAAGACTCGGGGTGGGAGGCATACCACAGATGTGCTTGACGACGACAAAGGTCGCGAAGCCAACACAGCTAGCAAGAACGAGCGGAATGATGCGCGTCAGCCACCGTGTCTCTGCTCGACGAGCCGACACCATCTCGTCTTCGGCAGGCGGAGCGGGCGCCAAGCCGGTCCAGGTCGGAGCAGAAGCAGCAGCGCAGGAGGAGGCAGGCCGATGCTACAGCTTCGCAGCAGCGGGTGCCGGCCGGCGGATCAACGAGACCGATGGCGCACAGTTGAATCGCATCTGATGGCAGGCATGCCAACCGGCCACCTGCGACGTTGGAAGGAGTGTCGCGGTTGCATTGGCCTGGTGTTGGCCCGTCCGTGCACGCACGCTACCTAAGTTGCCGAGATGACGTTTGGTGGAGAAGGCACGCAAATTGGGCATTTGTTCGAGGCACTGCAATGCCAATCTGCAGGCCCTTGATCGCCTGGCCCCCACGCGCCAAGCCGGGATCCGCACGAGCCAGCCTTTCTGGAATGTCAGCAGCGACTTGCCGATCTGAAACATTTGTTCTGCGATTACTAGTATGCGTGAGACATTGCAAGTCTACACTACTATAGTGCGCATTGTTCAATGATTACGCATGGTGAATGAATGTGGCTTGTGCTTATGAGATGTACCACGAGCTAGGAACCTGTGTGAGTGAGGTAGAAAAGTCTTGAGCGCATCTTGACGTAAATCGGCACGCGTTCAGGCATGATCGATTCGCTCAAAGGTCGCCCAGGAGGGAAACAAACATGAATGCAATCACCGTTACACCAGAACTAACCTACAACAACCGGGGGATCGACCTGTGCTTCAAGTTGTTCCATGTCAACCCGTGTTCTTAGTCTGCCACTGCACACCCATCTTCAAATGCCGGTCGCAGCAGGTAGCTAACCTCGTGCAGTGGGATCACTCGCCAATATCAAGCCACGACGTACATAAAGCACGAGTAACCGGTGTTCCCCAACCCGTGGTCGTCCAACGCCTCGGTCAGAAGCCTTCTTGTCAAGGGGGGAGGGGACCCTTGGGACCTTCCAGATACCAAGGTTGAACTGAGACACCGTGACCTTTAGACAGCTAAGCTGCTTGCCTACCTATCCATACTCAACCGACAGTGGCCGGCGCAGTCGTTTGGGTAACTGCACAGCACGCCACGTTAAGGACGGAATGGTTCGATTCGAGGCGCAACACCGTCGGTGATTCCCGCGCTCGTCAAGCCGATATCGTGTGTCATTATCCCAGCGCGCCTGGCTCGAATGCGATGTTCTCAGCCCTAGGCAGCTGGACGACCAATACGTCTAAGGGTGTCCAGGCTACCCATCATGCTCCCATTACTCGAGGCAACGGGCTGGGCAGGCTCACACTGAACAGCCAACGAACCTAAGTCCCAGTCACCCAAGCAAGGCATATGGCCATGAACAGGCCTACCATCTTGGTGATGGCCGTGTCTCGTGGCCCGTGGCGGCCTAGGATCGTTCATGCGGCGCCAGAGCCTCATCCTCCAACCTCGACCGCATAAAGGGCAGTCCGACCCCCTGGGAGAGTTTTCGGCCTTTGTGGTCCATATCAACTCGGCGTTCCATTGATGGCGGCATCTGCACCACGCGTCGAGCTCGAAGACAGAGGAACTCCATTCTGAAAACAACGCGGCTGAAGAGACCGGCCAACTATCCAAGCACGTCGCTCCCATGCACGACTTGCAACGAAGCAGTGCGCCCCAAGGTCGCGCATACCGCTTCCTCGAGACACGGGCGCCTCAGCATTGCTAGCCAACCGCCACTTGGTGCGGCAAAAGAGCACGTGCGAGCTCACTTGGGGATGCACTTCTTCCGTTTCGTACCTTAAACCCCCCAAGAGTAGGTGAGTGCCCTGCTAGAAGGAAACCGGAACGTTGATCTCAGGGGCCGAGCCGTGCCGCTCCATGTTGAGGGCAGCAGAGGTGCGTCCCCGTCTGCCCAGAACAAGACTTACACGCAAAGGCTGACCAGCATGTTGCTGCAAGCTGGAGACATCTGAGATAGCTCCAGGTTCGGCGGCGCAGCGGCAGTCGTTCGTTCGCTTGTCGACAACCCTCGGCGAACCAAGGTGGCTGCTAGCGTGGGCTGCTTGCTGTCTGCCTCGCTGTGGGACCTGGAATGGGATACCGAGCAGGCAGGCAATTCAGGTTTACAACCCACGGGTCCGGGCAAAACAAAACGAAAGGAGAGAAGTGAAGGGCAGTCTGGACATCGGCCGGCTCCGCCCTTCTCAGTTCGACTTCGCCGCGATGCACCCAGCGCCTTCCCTTGCTGGGTCGGCAGCCTGCTGACACAACTGGCTCCAAGAACTGGGAAACACTAACCATCTGACAAAACCGGCCACACCGTTGACCGAACGGCAATCTCAAAACGAAACCGATTGCAACCCCTCGAGAGCATGGGACAGAGGCTAGCAGAGCCGCATTGCTTTTGACTCATGCGCGGAGCCTGATGCGATACTTGCTTGCATCTAACCCAACCCCAGGCAGCACTCTGTTCCAAACCGTGCGAGGCTGCAGCGTTGCGCTCAGCGCGCCCTCTGCCATGCATGCCCAACTCGTGCAGGCGCGCAGGCACGCATTTGGCCCCGGGCCTTTTTCCCAACGGCGCCGATACACCTCAGCCACCGCAACCGCTGTGGTTTTGCGCCTCGCACAGAGCCCCCCGGGCGAGGTCGGAGCGAAGGGCGCTCGGTGAACGGGCGAGCTCTGCCTGAGGTGCCTCGATTCAGGGAAACAAATCTGGGCGCTGAGGGGTTCCGCTTTTGCCAAGCGAAACAGCCAGGCAGGGCTGGGTTGTTTGTCGCTGCGATGCAGCTGGGCTCGCTGGGCGGCTGGAGTGGAGGAATGAGGCGGGGCCTTTGCGGTTCCGGAAGACAGGGGCTGGCCAGCAAATGCCAAGACTTTTGTGGCGGTCGACTCTGTGTGAGCCGCATCAACGAAGGACGAACCTGCCTCCCGGGACCTCGACTCCCGCTTACCAGGCTGCCAGGCTCAGGTCACTTTGCTGCCTTCACTTGTTTTGGATTTTGTGTTTTCCTTGCGCGGGACCTTGAGTTAGACATTGGGTGAATTTCGTTCTCGTACCCCGCAAAGTGGCACTTTGTGTGTACCCCGACCCGAACGGCAGGCCCC